>APFE030918027.1:0-22059 GCA_000404065.3 Pinus taeda
GGAGGAGGAGGAGGAGAAGGAGGAGGAGGAGGAGGAGGAGGAGGAGGAGAAGGGTATGGAGGAGGAGGAGGATGTGGATGTGGAGGTGCAGGTGGAAGTGAAGATGGAGGATGAACGGAAAAGGAGGTGAAGGTGGAGGCGGAGTGTGGGGTGGAGGAGCAGGTTAAGGTGGAGGTGGAGGTTTAGGTGGCGGAGGAGGAGGAGGAAGCGGAGGAGGTGCTGGAGGAGGTGGAGGTCGAGGTGGAGGAGGTGAAGGAGTAGTAGTAGAAGGAGGAGGAGGAGGAGGAAGGTGTCGAGGAGGTGGAGGTGGAGTTGGATGTGTTGGTGGATGAGGAGGTAAAGGCGGCGAAGGAGGAGGAGGAGGGGCTCGAGCAGGTGGAGGTGGAGTTGGAGGTGGTGGTGGATGAGGAGGCAAACGCGGCGAAGGAGGAGGAGGAGGAGGAGGAGGTAGAGGTGGAGGAGGAGGAGGAGGACGTGTTGGTGGTTGTGGATGAGTAGGAGGAGGAGTAAGAGGAGGAGGTGGTGGAGGAGGCAGAGGTGGAGGAGGAGGTGGAGGCAGAGGCATATATGGCTTTGTTTATTCTTTGGCTATTTCACATATTTTCCATAATTATCATTAATTTTTTATACAGCTAATTGTTTAAGGAAAATAAATTAATTTCCAATTCACTTTCTCTCATGACCTAGGCTGCTTCATTTTTTAGGGAATCCACAATTTATCTTGTATTTTGTTTCAAAATATTTATTAGGAAAGAGAAATATGTTCTACTTGGTTATTTTTATGGAATAATGACCTATTCTCTAGCTTCTTATGTTTTCATTGTAGGGGAACTATTTTCATCGGAACAACATTCCTTTAATCAAATTATACTTTCGGGGGAAAGGCTAAAGGAGAAATACATGTAATTAGTGAAGGATGAAAGATTGTTTACTGTATTATCATTTTTGATGTTGAAATCCTTTGATGATACTTATATTGTAACATGTTATACTAAGTAATGAACATTTTTCTTTGTGGACTATATCTTTGAACTCAAAAATTGTGGCTTTATGATGAGTTGTGTTAATTGATTTTTTTATCATATAGCAAATTAACTTTCATTACATATTTCTGTAATTTCAAAAAATTGTGTATTGCTCAACAATTATTAGAGTTTTGATTGGAGAAGAAAATACAATAGTTACTATAATAGTTACACACCAAGGAGTTGAAAAAACTTATAGATGGTATGAACCATCAAATCCTAACAATGTTTATTTATTTGAAGCGAATTAATTGGATAATCATTTTTCTACGAGAGAATCAATGCATAAGAATGAAAAATAACCTGATGTAAAGATTAAAAGAGGGATTCACCAATAAATTACAAGATTTTATAATTAACTGAATGATTCACTAATATTTTATAACATTTTACAATTCATTGAAAGATGCACCAATATTTTACAGTATTTTATATTTTAGTAAAATATTCCCTAAAATTTGATATATACTTGCAGTGCACTAGATAATGATCATTAGTTACTTGTAGAAAGGAAAATAAGAAATCACATGAAGATAAGGAACATAGGAATAGAAGAAGAGAAACGATGTAGCAAAGAAATAACAAAGTGTTACTTTATATTATATTCTCTTCAGAAGCCAGTCACAAAAGATACAATGATGCATACATTTCCATATTTCCATATATATATATATATATTATATATATATAATATATATATAAATCTTATGTCGAGATAGCCACAAAAATTTAATTGTCAAAACCAATTTAGCCTATCTAACTTAGACTCTTGACTCAACTACAGAGTTTATCGAATTTATAATATCAATTCTAGAATTGTTTGGGATCATCAACTAAGTCGACTAGCCCCTCCAACATCTCCCTTACCCTTAATATCTTCTTTGTGATAGAGAAGGGAAGATTTGGAGTCTTACAAAATTTATACAAAATTTGACACCATAAATTAAAACATTTAAATCCTTATAATGAAATAAAAGTTCTTCTGGGAAGATTACATTTGGAGAATTCTTTTTGACTTGAGGCATGAGAGAACAGAGGGAAGAGGGATCTTAGTTCAATGCGTACAGGGGTTTTTATGAATGCCTATGAACGGTGGACGAGGAGGGAGCTCCACTCCCTCCTACAAGAAGGCCCTGGTCAGTAGGGGGAAAAATCCTCTAGAAGATGTTAGGGAAACAGGGGTGGAAGGAGAGAAGAGCACGGAAGTGGGTCAGTAGAACCCATAGAAAATGATCAATATCGCACAAACGACAAGGAGGTAGAGGACAAACAACAGGAAACTAAAGACAAGAAACACAAGGGACCCTGCAAAGCCAAAATAGACATAACTCCCAGGGTGGTGTTAAATAATTCGGAGCTTCAGGCGTACAGGAAACATATGGGGACATATGCCATCATTTGCAAGTTCATGGGACTATGGCCCAATGAAAAAGCTCTTCGATCATGGATCAGATACCACTGGAAACCTAAAGGAAGTATATATCTTCACGTTGGGTCTAAGGGTTTCTTTACAGTGGTGTTCACAAATATAGAAGACAAGGACAAAATATTTGAAGAAGGGCCCTACTCCTTTATGCGGCAGGACTCTACATCAGACCCTGGGTCATGAACTTTGTACCAAAAAAGGAGACTTTTACTCTAGTATCGGTTTGGGTAAGGCTCTACTCTCTACCTCTTGATTACTGGAAAAATTAATCATTAATGGCCATAGGCAATAAATTAGGAAACTTTGTAAAATCCTCTGAAGCCACAAGAAGGGGAAAATATACTTCCTTTGCCAGAATTTGTGTGGAAATGGAGCTATCATGAGCCCTACCGGAGGAGATAATCTTGGAAGATTTTGATGAAGAATGGGTACAAACAGTAGATTATGAGCACATTCCATTCAGATGTCGCAAATGCCATGAACATGGACATCTTTTTAGAGACTGTGCGCTCAACAAGGAAATGAACAAAAGCAGAAGCACTATAGTGAAAGAAGCAGACAACTTTCAGAAAGTAGTTAACCGAAGTAAAGGGAGTAAGGGAGGTACGAGGAATCAACAACGAGAATAACAACAACTTAGACAAAATAGTTTCCAGGGGCTTCAGGAAGAGGAAGAGAATACTAAAGAAGAAAAAGCAATGGAAGGAAGTTTTGCAGAAAAAGAGGAAGGGAAATACCTAGTACAAACACAAAATGATGAGTACCAGAAAGAGGCCACCATGAGTGATGTTGATCAAGAAATGGACCATGAAACAACCCAGAGCGACATGGAGCTGGAGGAGCACAAACTTCAAGAAATTTTGGAGAAAGAAGATCTAGATCTAGAAGGCTTCTTAGAACAAGGAACCAAAGAGGGAGTGGATTTGTTACCTCAAAAGGAGTTCCATAGAGTTCAACCATTTTTCATATGGAAAACCTAGAACAACGAATCTGAAAAGCTAAGGAAGAATGAAAAAAAAGTAGCGAAGAAGTAAAAGCTTTGAAATCCATACGAGGATTAGCTTCAAGAATCCCAAGAAAGAAAAGAGGCCGGAAAAAATAGAAGGGGTTGTTGATGAAATGTGGGAATCTAATGATAGGTTTAGATAAGATGAAAGATCTATCCAGTTACTCCTTTAAAAATCTTTGATAATGAAGTTTACTTCTTGGAATATAAGAGGTCTAGGCAGTAAAAGGAAGCAAAGATTATGAAGTAATAGAATGAAGCAAGTAGCCCCGGATGTGATCTTCATTCAGGAAACAAAATGTTCCATTCAAAAGGTAAAATAGATTCATGGTAAATGGCTCAACAGATTTAGGTTTTTGGAGGTCAAATTAGAGAATACAGTTGGAGGCATTCTCACGCTTTGGAACCCCCAAAAGATTGACATGGTAGATGCAGAAGCCTCCAGAAACTATCTTTCAATGGTCATTCGGCTAGTGGGAAATAAGGAAATGTACTTGGCTACGAATGTGTATGGCCCCCAAAGGTTGGAGGGCAAACTCTTGTTTCTTGATTCACTAAATAAGCTCAAGGAACTTCATCCGAAAATCCCCTAGATCTTGGGAGGGGATTCCAATATGATAAAAACGTTGTTGGAAAAAAAAGGAGGAACTAGAATTCTAACCAAATATTCTTGTGCGTTTCTGACCTTCCTAGATAGTATGAAGCTCGTGGATATTGCCATGAATAATGGTACCTTTACTTGGAACAATAAAAGAGGAGGAGAGTCCCAAGTGGCATCCAAATTGGATAGATTTATAATCTCAGAAGATCTTGGATAGTTGCGAGTATTCTTCCCTTTGGAGGCTTAGATCACTAGCCGGTACAACTGGTTATTCGGGGTATAGGCAAACCCAACAATCAACCTTTCAGATTTGAAAATATTTGGCTCTCCCACCCAGACTTCTTTAACAACATTGCTATCTAGTGGGCAGAAGATTTATATATTCAAGGCACAAGAATGTTCCTTCTTCAAAAAAGACTCAAACACATTAAACTCCAGCTCAAGGAGTGGAATAAGAAGGAATTTCGAAACATTTTTGAAGAGAAGGAAATTGTGGAAGGAAAAATACATAGACTCAACCAAACCCTAATTATAGAGGGTTTTGACAGGGAGTGGAATGAATTGGCAACTAAATATCATCAAGATTGGAACAACTTATGTAAGCAAGAGGAAATTTTTTGGAGACAAAATTCCATAGTGCAATGGCTAAAAGAAGGAGATCGCAACACTGGATTCTTCCATAGAGCCACTATGGTGAACAGAGCTCACAACAGGATTTCTACTATTAAGGACAATAAAGGTAATATGCTCAGCATGCATGAAGAAACAGAAACAGAACTAGTACAACACTTTCGGGGCATTTCTCATGAAACTTGCACTAACAGAGATCAATCTATCAGGGAGATTACCAAGCATATACCTAATCTAGTCTCCAAAGAAGACAATTTCAACCTCAATAGACGAGTGTCAGAAGAGGAGGTCAAGGAGGTCCTTAATGAGATGCAGAATGGCAAGGCACCAGGTCTGGATGGGTTCAATGTAGACTTCTTCAAAGCTTCCTGGAATATTGTAAAACATGATATTTTGAGCGTGGTGGAAGACTCAAGGAGGGATAAAACTATCCTGAAGGTGCTTAACACCACTTTTATCGCTGTGATCCCTAAACAGGATGTTTCCCTAATGCCTGATAGGTTCAGACCCATTGCATTGTGCAATGTTGTCTTCAAAGTATCTTGAAAGTGGTTTCTAATACACACAAACCCCTTCTTCCCACCTTTGTGGCAGTGGAACAGTCAGGATATGTGGAAGGTAGACACATCCTCGACAACATCATTCAAGCTCATGAGGTAGTTCACTCTTTGACTAACAACAAGAGAGTTGGCATGATCATGCAACTGGACATAGCCAAAGCCTATGATAAGCTAAGCTTGACATATATCAGAAAAGTTCTTGATGCTTTTGGGTTTGATCATAACTGGATGAGATGGGTTATGGCCCTAGTCATCTCACCCAGCTTTTCAATCCTGGTTAATGGATCACCCTCAGAGACTTTTACTCCTTCAAGAGGCTTAGGGTAGGGAGATCCACTCTCTCCCTTTCTTTTTATTCTAATGATGGAAGGCCTGGGGAGAAAAATCATACAAGCGAAGGTAGTGGGCTCAGTCAAAGGTCTCCAACTTTCTGAAGAGGGGCATGTTTTAACACATCAACAATTTGTGGATGACATTATGCTACAAGGAATCCCCATAGTCAAGGAAGCTCTGGCCTATAAGAAAATCTTGAAAAAAAAATTCATGGCTTCAGGTTTGGAGGTAAATCTTTCTAAATCATTTTTTTTTTTCTTTAATACTCACATTGCCATACAAAGGAACATTGCTAGAATTATGGGCTTCCAATGGGAGTTCCTCCCCTCGAAGTATTTGGGAGTTCCTCTCACTGCCAAACCCTTACACAAGAGCATATGGTAACTTGTTATCAACAAATTGTTAGACAAGGTCAAGAAATGGACCTACAGATCTCTAAATTTAGCTGGTAGGTTAGTGCTAACCAAAGCTATCCTTCAATCTATCACTGCCTTTATGCTATCTATTCTACCAGGTCCTCAAAGTGTTCTACATCAGCTCGAATCCATCTAACGAGACTTCCTCTAGGGCAAGGGGAAGGACTATAAGAAATGGGCCTTGGTAGCTTGGGATAAGATATCCAAACCTAAGAGCTTTGGTGGGCTAGGTTTGGATGATCCTGACTTACTCAGCAAGGTTCTAGGTGCCAAATTATGGTGGCGTTGGGTTAACGAGCCAGAGACTCAGTGGGCAATCATTTGGAAAGAAAAATATGCCAGCTCCTGGAATAACCATGATCTAATAAGAATGTCATGTCACAAAAAGGGCTCACACATTTGGAACAAAGCCTGGGATAACAGGAGTTTAGTCCAAGGAAACACCTTCTAGGAAATTAGAGAAGGAAATCTCAGCTTGTTCTGGGAGGACAGATGGCAACAAGAACCTATATTATTAAATGAAGACCTAACGGATTTCAAGGAAATCAATGATAGCAATAGAATTTGTAAGGTGAAAGAGTTTTCAGAGAAAACCAATAACAATGATAAATGGAGAATCTGGAGGAATTTTGATCTTAGGGACAACAATGCGCTGAAGACTAAGGCAGAAACACTTAAGGAAAAGTTATACCAAAGGAATATTCTGAAATATGAGGGCCTTGATCAGCTGAGATGGGGCAACAATAATGAGGGGGTTTTTAACCTCAAGGAAGCAAAGCTCATTCTCATTGACCTTAATTATCAATCTTCAGACAAAACCTGGCTTAACCTCTGGAGACACCAGGGCTGGATGAAGATTAAACTTTTCATGTGGCTCATTGAGCACAGGAAAATTTCAACCTGGGACAATATGAGGAAAAGGGGAATTATGGGACCTTCCAGATGTCAGCTTTGTGGGGGGCAGGAGGAAACCATGGAGCACCTTCTCAACAGTTGTATGTTCTCCTCTAGTTTGTGGGGCTCTTTTGATTTTATTTTCCAACAGACGGATATGGACAGAAATAGCATCTGCAACACCCTGACCAATTGGAGAAAGGATTTTACAGACAATGAAGTTCTAGCCATAGCTTGGGCCCTTTTTTCGAGCCTCATTGTCTGGAATGTTTGGAAAGAAAGGAACAACCGAATCTTTAAAGAAGTAAAGAGAACTTCCAAATGCATTTTTGAGTTGATATTAAAACAGCTCAAGGAAACGGTTAGCACCATAGTTCGAAACATCCCCAAGAACCCTCCTTCAGCTATTGACCTAAGAATTCTTTGTGCACTGGGCCTGCAAGGCATCTCTCCTCAGGGTCTAGATAGGAATCCAATCTCCCTGAGGGAAGGAAAGGATTTCTAGCACCACCCTCCAAAGGGATATTTGAAATACAACATAGATGGAGCCTCAAAAAGAAACCCGAGTGCAACTAGTTATGGGAGGGTCCTTAGAGATGAGGTAGGTTCTCTCCTCTTCATTTTCCACTGTCATTTGGGACATGCCACTAATAAATTGTTAGAGTTGATGGATATGGAACAATTTTTAGATCTCTTGAGTCTGGAAAATAGACAAAATTTGATAGTTGAGGCTGACTCTAAACTTATTATCAATTGATTCAAGAAAATGAGCGCGGGTTATAAGCCAAAAAAAGTCTCAAAAAATTGGAGACTAATTCAAGAATTTCAATGGATTCAAAACCACCTTCAAAGCCTCCATACTGTTAGCTTCAAGCATGTCCGCAAGTTGGCAAGCAAAGTGGCTGATTTGCTCGCCAACCAGGCTGTTATCAGTACAGAGATCAGAGTGACATCAAATTGGCATGAGCTACCGCAAAGCAGGTTAAAGACGGTTGTTTAGGAACATGCAGATAATGATAAGCTGGAGTTGAAAGACAGAGCCTGGGACCAGGGATCAAATTGACTCAACCTTTGATTTCAACATCAACTTGTTTCATCATTATCGGATAGACGGTTATGTGGTGCGGCGGATTCCCAGTCTGGTCGCTCATACTCCCAAAACAAATGAGAGGATGCTCTTCGTTTACTGTGTGGATAAAAACGAGTCTGTCAATTCTTCATTTAATGAGAAACCCCTTATATATTTAGGGTTTCAGGTTCGATAAAGGATAATCCACAAGTGCAGACAGAGCCCTGTGTTTTCCAGTGGCTGGGCCTTCAAGAATTTGGCGTCTCGGCATGGTTTACCACCCCCTGGCAATTTTTGGTTGATCGCATAGTGTTTTGTTGGAAAGTGGTTTTGATGAAAACATCGCGATGCCATTCTCCCTCCAACACGTCACAGGGAGAGGGTTCCAATAACTGCTCTTCCCCTCTCACTATCATCGAACCTTCTTATCCCATGTGATATCGACATCATCCATTGGATCTAGTCAACAACGATCAACGGTTGCGATGGTTCATGCATCTTGGGAGGCGAGACTTTTATACTTCGGCGTTTTTAACGGAGCAATATCCTCCTCATCTGTCGATCTTATTGCTCTTTTATTGGATGACTAAGATGAATAGGGTTTCCTCTAAAGCAGTGTTCCTAGTTGGTTCTCATGCTTGTCGGTAGCCAGGTGGCATTTTTGTTCGTTTTTCCATGGGCTCGATATTCTTTTTGAAACTTTAAGGTTCTCCCTGCATGTAAAATTGTACACTATCTTTTTGGTTTTATGAAATAGAAGGATCCATACTTGCTTTAGCAAAAAAATAAATAAAAGTTCTTCCAAAAGGGTGGTTGGCTAATTAGGAGATCTAGTTTCAGGGTCACGAGAACTTCTTGAATTACATATACAAGATTTAAAATGTGAATTCTTCTTCTTTTCCCTTCCCTGGTCGATCGATTGTGTAAGGACCCGGCTAAAAAACTATGTACTTTTTTTTTTTTTGACACAACAATTACAACCAGAAAAGAAACACATTGAGATTTAAATTCATTCCACACACACATTGTTGATACTCATTTCGGGAACATAACATGACATTTACATATTTTTAATCTAAGATCAAGTAGTAACGAAATACATATGTACCCTTCACCGAAAGGCGAGACTCTGCTTGCTCTGTTGTCGGTGGTATTCCCTTGTTGTCGGTCACTTCTGCGAGTGTATGATGACGCACTTGATCCGAAAATGAGACCCACCGGTTAACCTCCCAGCCTACTCCTTGGGTACTCTTCTTCCCCACGGACCCCCGAACTGCAATGGGGTTGTACAATGGAGGAAGAATCTAGCTAGCAGAGGAGAGCACCCTTAACTCAAGAGTCCCCTCTCTAAAAATCCTCTACCTCGCCAAACTCACTATAGCTTCGTAATCACTTCTCTGACATCACATCATCCATCCAACAATAGGGTTCCCAAAAAGTCCCACTCTACCATGGCTTGCCCCTTCTTTTATAAGAGTTCTCATAGATGACACTTGCCATGTCATGTATAATTATAATATTTTTTTAATTTAATAGCTTGATTATTCACCTAACCATGTGTCACTCTTTCATCAAGGGTCACCAAAAATTATTTACTTAACTTTTTATTTAAAACTAATATTTTCCTCACCTCACAAGATTCCTATTTCTTCTCCTAGTTGTCTCTTTATTCCCCCCTTTTATTCCTTAAATTGTGTTTATTACTTGGAGTCAATTAATGAGTCAAGATTGTATCCCCAATCTACTTCCTAAATTAACTCAGGTTATCTCTTAGAGGGATATTCTTATCTTGGTTGATGCCACATGGAGCTTCTCTACATTTCTCTAAATTTAATTTATTTTTCTTATTTTAATTCACCTTCTTCTTTTCTTAATTAAGTTTAATTGGTTTAGGATTAATCTTTATCCTTACAATATGTTTGTCTTCCCCTTTTATCTAATTAAACCACCTAATCTACCTAGTATTTCCAACATGGGGAGGGTAGAATCTTTAAGGTACTCTATTTATTTCTTCCTATGATCCTCCTTATTCCATGTTTTATTTTTATTTAATTACCTTGGTTTCTAATCATCATTTACCCTTCATGTAACTACCTAGTTTTCATTCCTTACTTATATTTATTTATTATCATTTATTTTTAATGATTCCAGGGGTGCCAAGTTTGGTTGTGCCCTTCAAGAACTTCCCTGGAAGTTCCAAGGGTGCCACACCTAACAGTTTAATTGTGATGCCAAGGGTGCCAAGTTTGGTTGTGCCCTTCAAGAACTTCTCTAGAAGTTCCAAGGGTGCCACACTTAACAATTTAATTGTGATGGCAAGGGTGCGAAGTTGGTCGTGCCCTTCAAGAATTTCCCCTGAAATTCCAAGGGTGCCACACCACTTTCCCTTCAAGCATCCAGTGACTACGAGGGGAAAATATCATGCAACGTCATAGACCACTATCATCTCTTATGTTGTCTGCTATTGTGAGACTAATGGTGTTGGGGATCAAGGAATCCACCTTGATGCGCACCCCCTAGTAAACTCCTCATGAGCGACCCAACTTTGGTACCTGCCCCCATGGCATCGTGATATTCAAGGCGAAGGTGTTTCAACCCTTCCAGCACAAGTCACGGCGGGAGTGCTAGTGGGTGAGATCAGGGACTCTGTCCCACCCCTCCCATGTAGTTCCATCCAACTGTACAACCCCATCACCCATATGTGAGTCATTCGGCCAAACAACTCATATGTGCCTACAACCATAAACATATCATCAGAATATAGATAGACATATATAGCAGGTTTAAAAATCGATTAGAATTTCAAAGATAAAATAATATAAATTTTCATCAAACCAGGTGTCGTCAACTCGTCATGTCTGAGTGCCTCTGGTGGTTTTCCTGCCATACTCAATAATAATCAGTAACCAGGTTTTTCAGTGTTTGTCATTGTCATAATAGCATTATTACCATCACCTGGTCATTCACATCATTGTTCATTGTGAACCAGAACTAATGTAAGTAGCTAACATAGGGGATACCTCCATCAAGACTGGCATCATCATAACCTTAATAGAACCATACATATAGATCAAAGCTATCATCATTATAACATCAATAGAAACACGTCTATCCTTTACTACTATCACCATCATGATATCAATAGAGAGTACACATAACCATTAATTATATCGTAATCATAATATTAATAGAGAACATACATAACCATCACATTCACTGATAATAGAGTCACGTTTCTGGATCCTCAGCCTGAGTTACTCGTAGACTAAAGAATGTAAGATAATGTCATATTAGAGTCAGGAAACTAGAGTGGGCACTACATACGCCCCCTCTTAATAATGGAGTCCATCCCGAAGTCCTTAGAACATAAAGAAGAAATGAAAACACATAATCTTAGGAACCCTTCCTGAAATTCTTGGCAACCTTCTAGTGGGCAGGTTATAACTTTCCTAGGGTATCTATACCACGAATTCCGTTATAACTGAAGGACTATATCTATGATCATTGCAACCCATAATTATTTATGTATTTAAGAACAATCAAAACAAGAATCATGACAATCACAATCAATATACATCTCGTGGTACAAATTAATATATGATGCTTTCAGCTGGGTAAATAGGTCAATTAAATTAATTGAAACACTTACCGTCTAAATTATAATTGATCTAATGGAAGTCTTCTAGGGTAATTATTAAGAGATGTGAGTTATATAACATAGTTGGGTCAAGGAAAACCTGTTGAACATTAAATTAGGGTTTCAACAGAAGCAACAACAACTAGAATAGAGCCAAAGCCAGAGCCATCTCTGGGTATCTGAGATGTACATTAAAGTAGGGTTTTAACTGAAGTTAAAAACTCTTTAGTAATTTCAGGGCATAAACCAATCCAGCTGGCCTTCCTTGAAGTTGTTTTCTCTGACAAAAACAAATGATAGAAATCCAATTGCCTTCTCCTCCCCATAATGCCAACACCAGGCCAAACAAAAATAGACAGCCAACCCTACAAACATACCAGGCCAGGCCATGGACCGATTAATAAGTTCAAGTTTTATATTGTCTTAATCTTCGAAGAATTTTTCCATAGTACTAAATTTGTTATTTTAAATAACAATAAATTACAATCTCCCCAACCCATCAATTTCTTCGATTAACTAAACTGCACTAGGGTTTTTTTTTTTTTTAACTAAGCATAGTAATTCCTTTATTAATAATCTTCCCCAACTATCCTTTAAAATGCATTTGTGACAGGTTTCCAAAGAGAAAACCATAAACGAAAAGTATCGATTGAAAAAGTGTATGCGTAATGATCATACAAAAATACCACTTTCAGTAACAAAACATTAAATACTAATTTTCTCATGAAATTTAAAAACTAATCATATGATTTCATATATCTTCATTTAGAAGAGAACATTAAACTAAATGATGACATGAATTTATATATGTTCATTTACCAAATAACATTAAACGTTTTACTTAACAATATCTACACTTAAAACTTTAAAAGTCAAATACATGCTTAAAAGTTATTACTCACAACTTTGGTATTTTCAATCTAGTTGATATGGTTCCTCTCATCTTCCTATATATAGTATCGAAATCTAAGAAAATTATTAAAATGCTAATCGGGTATCAAACTACTGGTGGCTAACTTTTCTGGTTGGGCAGCTGAACTTGGGCTAAAGTATGCCCCACGGAAAAATTCATGGAGCCACGTGTGTGCATATAAACAGAAGTTAATTGTTGGAGATTTAGAGCACATCAAAAGTGAAAATCAAATTAGGTATAACTTTGAGATAGATAGTGAACTTGAGGTAGCTCATAAGCTAGCAAGGAGGATGACTTTTGCACAAGATGTGAAGTAATTTCTCTTATGATTGGGTGTGGATAGCCATGATGAATAAGGTCGTAGTTCTAAGTTAAGTTTGTGTATTTTTCTTTGCTACTATTGTGTGGTGCTTGGATCTCTATTGAGGCCACAGGGAATTGTTGTTACAACATCATGCTGGAGGCATAATTTGGATGGTCAAGAGGGCTTGTAAAACATCTCTAGCTTAGCAATAGTTACTCCAAGGAGAGAGGTAGTTGAACAAAAGTGTCTTCCATTCTAGATAGCTCAGATCACTTGTTGTTGTGAGACAGAGAATTGTATGGTATTTTGAGTAGGTTCCTTACGCCAAAAATAATACTTTGGAAATATAGAAAGGAAATAAAAATAAGAGAATGTCTTTGGAGAAGGGAAACATAGTCGGGAGTAGCTATTTACGGTTGTTGGTGTGTCCTAACCATATCTCCAGAAGCTTATATCTTTAGGACAAGAGGACCAGGAGTATATTGGAAAGCAAGGTATGTGGATCCTCTTATTGATGTTGATTTGCTAGTCGAATCAGAGATCCAGGTTGCAAATTTTGGTATTGGACAGATGTGGACTATTGGGGAGAAGTGTGAGATTGGACCAAGTTGGCCCTAAATGCATCACCAATGAAGGACTAAGGTGACTAATAAATGAGGCATAGATCGAAGGAGCTTAAGGTTTGATCAATGAGGAAACAAAGTTGTAACCCAGGTTCATTGTGGGAGAAAGAAGTTCAATTTATTTATTTTGTTTAAGTTTAATTGTTCATTCATTAACAATATCAATTTATTTAAACAAATTATAACGATTTTATAATTTTTACTACATTCCACAATTTTTTTTTTAATTATTTAAGAAGAGAGAAAAAGCATAATAACAAAATAACCATAATCACACTAGACGTACCTCACATATAACCATATCCATAGCTATCTCGAGGTCTTAGAGAGAGAGAAACTCCCCTCCCTCAAAATAAATACAATTCCTATTAATATAGTTTTTGATTGTTTACAAATATTAATATATTTTACATATAAATGAACAAAAAATTACAAATTGTAATTCTGAATCATCTTCATTCTCCATCTCTATGCAAAAAAAATTATAAAATAGGTATTAATAATAAGATATAGGGAAAAATAATTACAATGTTAAAATTTTGAGAAATAATTTACAATAAAATGGGGAAAAGAGTAAAATAAATTCTATCATATTTTATATGCAATGAGAAGAATTAAAATGGATTTCACCTAATATTTATGGAGAATTAAATTGAAAATGTAAATAAAAAAGATTATAAAAATTTAAAAATAAACCTAAATAAACTTTAAACAGACTATTAAATTTTCTTAAACCCTTTTACTAAAATTCAAACTCAGATATAAAATCTACAAACAAAAAAATGACACGCAACTATCAATCGAATGTCATCAAATACACCTAATAGATCCCTGAAACAAATTATTAATATGAAATTTGATAAAACAAAAGAGAACAATAATAATTAATGGAAAACTCAGTTTCAATTGCTCAGAACCCATCCTCCAATAATGGCTAATGGCAAGTAGACTATCTAGGTGGGAAGTTGAATGTAGAAAATTCCAATTCGTTCGTTCTCATTTTTTGCGGCCAATGCGCACCCCAGCAACCATTTCTTCTATTCTTCATTCAACCGAATTATATGCAGTTTTATTGAATTGTTTAAAATCAACAATTTTATTGAATTGTTGAAAATCAACATGTCATAGTCTTATTAGGCACGTTGTGGAGCTTTTGAATTTTCTAATGACTCAGAGGCAATGAGTGACGACTAGAGGCATTGAGCAACAACTGACGTTGCTGAAATACTGGGACTGGAGTAATTAGATTGAGGAATTCAAAAAAATTCATCCGTTGTTGTCTTGACTCTATCCATTGGGAGAGTGTGGAGTAGAGTAAACATTTATTTACGCCCATGTAAAAGTCCAAAAGAAATATGTAAACATTTATTTACACCATACTAAAAGTCAAAGTCTAGTAGACTTATTGTACCTCACCCTGTTGGTTATTGTTCACAACATGAATACATTTTAAAATATATTTAATATACCATATGGAAGGTCACTAATCAAATTATCTATAAACTTCGTACGAATAACTTCTATGATGATTTTAAGCATCCATATTATCCAATGCAAGAGATACACTTCAAATGAATTGAATGCTTGCATTAACATATCCATGCTCAATTTAATAAGATTTCACTTATTCTAGTAATTGACCATGACATTGTGAATGACAAAGGTATTTTTTGTAACAACCACTATATTATTCAATGTGTATTTGAAAATAAGATTCTTTTATAATTATTTATAATTGATATATTATTTTTTCCTTAGGAAAAATTATAATTTATAATGACAAAAAAATTAAATGTTGTAGATGTTGACAATGCATTTAATCATGCCAATCAAAATTGGTGATCACAGAGACCAAACTCCAAAATGGTGGTAAACATGTTACCTTTTTCTCCATTTCTTATTTTTAACCATTCTCCATTCTCCTTAGGAGGTAGTGGCAATTACAAGAGCTAGATGCGTCCCTTCATTCATTCTTGTATTTTCCTTATCTGAATGCAATCTTTGAGATACATGATGAGATTTTGAGTCCCTTGTCTCCATTGCTACAAGGACCATCTCCTTCCTCAATGTGTTTGTTGGAGTTCCTAAAACTTCATGATTAATGCTCCCCTTTCCTATTTTTCCTTGTGTATTTTGGGCTTCTTCATTGGTAGGAGGATCCATTTCTTCATCATCATCTTCTTCGTCAGGAAAATTATGTGGGAATTGCCATCCCTTGGGTTGCTTTCCTTTTTTCTTCTTCCTTTGACAAACTTTCTTGGCATCATGACATGAATTTGAAGATGTCTCATTTTTCGGCTTATTCGACATCTAAATGTTGTGTTCCAAAAATCTAGGAACTGTGATGAGCACTTCTTGTTGTCTATAAACAGAATATGATCCGGCAATCGTTTGTTGGATTCTACCTCCACATAAATTATGGAGATTGTGTAGATTTGTTGCTCAAACATTTGTGTATCTTTCTTGATGTATCACCCTAATATGTTCCCAATGGATTCTCTCAGTTTATGGAGAAAAAATGTAGGGGTACATTATGCAATCTAACCCAAACTGACATTCAGGATACTACCATTATATTGGCATCGAAATCTAGGAACCAAGGGGTGACCAAAAGTCCCATAGAGACCCAAAAACATGAACCCTCTTGTAATATATATTCACAATCCTCTCACGATGCAAATTTTACTATGAAAAAGCCCTTGGAGCAAAGGTTCATCTCACAATTTATTGTCTAATTTGTGAATATCTAATGGAAGAGATCCGCCAGTTTTGGCCAGAAACTATTGAATCTACATAGTACTGCTTGAGATTAATATGTTATGCACAAATCATTTGTATATGGTAGATTTACAGTCATTACTGGGATTTGATTAAGTTGCTCCACTATGTAGGGGTTGGGTATATTGTGTTTTTAATTTAGTGTTTTTGAGGAAACAAATTTTCCTTTGAGGATATCTATGAATGAAAACACTCCATTTACTTGCCCTTGATTCGATTAAAAAATATATTAAAAAATCGTATTACATGTGCTATATAATATTATATTATATATATTATATATATATATATATATATTATATATATTATATATATATTATATATTATATTATATAGATATATATATATATATATTAATGTAAATATTAGTGATTCAAAAAAATTGAATGCATAATTTACAAATTTGAAATACATATAAATAAATTTGTGAAAAAATTTTGTTATGTTGATGGTGTGTATACCTTATAATAGGATTTCTATAATTTTAATTTAATTATCAAAAATCAATAGGTCGATGCTAGATATTCAATAATCAATCATTAATATTTTTAATATTAGTCATTAATAGAAGGTTGAGATTTACTCAAAATGTAGTTATGATCTCTATTCCTTCTCAATTTAATTAAAAAAATTGTTTCAAAATTAATTTAAAATAAACTATATATATAATATTTTGACTATAAAATGATTTACTTGTTTTATTATAACTATTGTGACCATATAATGAAATGGATGGAAATTTCTATAGCCATCAATATATGATAAGAATCAAAACACTAACCCCATTATACATATTGTATTAACCCAGATTAAAAAAAGTCATAAAATTTAACTAAACTATATCTTTATTATTATTATTATTGGTGTTATATAATATATAAAAATATGTTTGTCCATGTAGATTCACCCCACTATTATTATGAAAATCCTTTAGTTGGAGACATTTCCTCTTACATTACCATGGCTTAGAAATACCACATTCCCAATATGATGTGTTGAAATTTCATTTTATTAAATTAATTAATTTTAGATAATTAAATTAATCGAGTATACCTAATTTGGATAGAAATCTTATCATCGATATGTCAATATTACTATGAATATTCCAACATATTCCGTGGGGTTTAAATATCTATGATCAACCTCTTAATTAAATTATAACTATATAATATCTATTCTTACTATTAGCGTAATTATAGGCACATCTATTTTGGAATTTTATTCCAATTTAAGTTAAAAGAAAAATTAATATTAAATTAAGAAAAACTAGGGAAGCCATATAAATCAAATGGACCGAACTACAAATAAAATTGAATCCATCATAACCATCAAAATGGGTACCCCATTATTCCTATCACATTTCATAGATTAAAAAAATTAGAAATTATCGAAATTATAACTTTATTACAAATTATGTTGTGGTTAATTATAAAAAAATAAAAAATTGCATGCATATTTCAACAACAACAAAAAATATTAGTGGAACGTTTTAGCACTGAAATATGTCAATATTACTATGAGTGTTCCAACATATTCCATGGGGTTTAGATATCTTCCATCAACCAAATAATTAACTTATAACTATCGTGATTATCATAATTAAATGCATATATAATGTGCGGTCGACCGACTTATGTACTAATTGTTGGACTACGGAAGGTGGATCATTAATTCTTATTGGAATGCTTATATTGTGTTGTTCTATTTCCTAGTTATAACATTCCAACCAAATCTCCATTTCATGTTGTTCTCTTTATAGCTGAATATTGTTACTATCCAACTTAATATGTCATCAAAGCTAAAATTCTTGGATGAAACTTCGTTAGTATCAGTCTCCTTGGATCGGGTTTTATCTTAACCATAATTTTCTTCAATAATTGTTATCGTAGTAACATGGGGTGAATCACAAGTCAAGTCCATGTTCAATTTTTTTTTTCCTATTGGGTTCAGTCAACTATCCTTGGTCCTATGCCTATGATGAGATTCATTCTATGTTGAGTTTGTCTTGTGTCAATTATTTATGTTCCTGTGTTTGCGGAACTACCATAATTTTCTATAGTAATGTTTCAATGAATACATATTTTCCATGTCCAAGAAACTGCAAGACGTCATGCCCAATAGATTATTCTAGAAATTGCTATAATTTTCTAGGTTTTTTTTTTCTAACCTTTATAGGGTATCCTAAAAAAAATTCATGCAATTGAGTGTAGATTATATTGTTGTTGTGGGTCTTCTAGTTCAATACCTTGAATGATTTCATTCCCATTTATTGTTTACGTTTACTTCCCTGTTGTTTTTCTACTCCATGAGTCTTTTCTTGCAATATTATTATGAGATTATGTCACAGGGACTAAGAGGTCAAATTTAAATGGTTGTGTATAATTATGCTTCCCTTTCTTCCTCTTGTTCAAAATTCAGAAGGAGTAAAATTATATCCCCTTGTTCTTCTTGATTTTGTGGTGGAATTAGGAATATTATGTTACTAATTGATCAAATATGTATTTGGTCAATTGTAGGTTGATACAAAATATCCTGTTGATCTATATCTAAAGAGTCAACATACCAAACTTAGATTATTTGTAGGGGCAATTGAATTTGCGAAGATGGAGGAAACATTTTTTGTATGTGGTGAGGTACTCTCTATCTATTGGAAGATTTTTAAAGTTTTCTAGAGGGCTAACTAGTGACGTTTGTTTCATGTCTAGCCAAATTAGTATAGAGGGGAAACAAATGGACTTATTAGAATATTCACATTCATACCGGTTCATATTCAACATGTCACCAATATGTTTTTCCTAGTTGTAGATTTTTCCGATCATGAGCATTTGACAAAATTATTATAGAATAGTGAGTTTAATGTTAGAGACTCTCCGTATTCATGCAAAATGACTCTCTCTCATTAGGAAATATTTATAAATAAGGAAAAAATATTGAGATATCAAAAACTTAATTTAACAAAACATATATTTATCATAGTAATATAAACACAATTTAGAAAATTTGAATTTTTATAAATTTGAAATACATATAACTAAATATAGAAACAAATATATCTATACCTGATTAATATTAATTGATGGAAGGATAATAGTTGAAATCAACTTCAGACACCAACATTAAGACCTTAAATGATCTACAAAATATACACCATCATTGTATCATCTAATGGGTGAAATACGGGTACTCGTCAAGATCATTACCATATGTTGACTCACGAAAAGTGTGTTTTGGGTCAATATCAATAATCAAAACCATTACCATATGTTGGCTCACAAAAAGTGATTTTTGGTCAATATTGATAATCAAAGTATCATCTCCAAAATACACAACAATTATTATATTCCTTTCTTATGGGATTGAGTTTGGAGTTATATTTCATTCAACTTTATGAGTTTTATGCCAATTAATACATAAAAGCTATAGATTTAATGTTATAGTTAATGTGTTAGATATTAAAATTGATGTGTGTTGTAAAATTTCAAGAATTACAATATCATGATCGTAAAGTTTACTAGGGGTCATAGTTTTTAGAATTCATTGTGTTTTAAATATCATAGTGCACTATGGTTTAATTAATGTTAGAGTTTGTCCCTAAAGAATTATGAAGTTTCATTGTATTTTAATAGTAATAGTGGTTAGAGGTTGTATTATCGAAGCGTTTTTAATTATCTAAGAGTATGAGTGATCACAGTAAATTAGGAGTTATGGGTCATATTAGTGTTTTGGCATTCATAATGGTTTTTAGTTAAGGGGAACATATTATATCAGATATTATAGTGGTCAGAGTGGTCATAGGTTATATTAAATAAGGGGAACAATTTTGTGGGGGTTAATATATAGTCCAATATATAGAAAAATCTAATAAAAAATTCATTATAATTAGTGAATTTATCGGTACATATATTAATATATATTTTTATAGATCAAAATATTATTGGTAAACCCAATGTGTTTCCTTATGATTGCCCTTATTGTTTTAATCCAATAACTAATTGGTCGTACTAAAAAAACCCTCAGTGATTTAGTAGCTAGGTTTTTTATACTCCTAGAGTTTTGCAAGGCTCTTAGAAATATTGAAAAAGATAGGTTATCTCAAACTTTGAAATAAATATTTTATTTATATATTTATCATTCAAATTTTCGACCTTAAAGTATTTAGAAAAAATAGAAATTAAGTATTTTTTAATTACTAATGAAGAGGATTCTTAAGCCATATGACTTTAATGAAGGACATTATATTTATATGATTTTATTTATTAGTTAAAAAATATATTTTACTAGTGAAAAATGTTATTAAGCCATATGAATTTTAATAATTTTTTTCTTATTTAAGAGCTTATCCTCAAATTTTATTTTGAGAATTTTATTATTTAGCAAAAAACTTATGTATAATTACTTTCACCACTTTTTGGTAATTGCCAATTGTTAGTTGATAATGTTTTCATTGGTACGTCAATGTTATATCTTTTTTGCGAGGGCATCACACTGGAATATATGAAGAGCGTCAAACCGAATATCTATGAAGATTGCGAGAGCGTTACACTGAATATATGATATAATTGTCGTGTGTTCGATCTGTATCTTTGATGGAATATATAAAGAGCGTCAGACTGAATATCTATGAAGAGCGTAAGACGGAATATATGAAGATTGTGTGTTTGATCCACACTCAACGAACTTCATAAGTCTACTTCCAATCACACTGGAGGTAAGTAGCCATTTATGTCAATTCGAATTATCTTAATATTCTTGAGTCGTGCCTTTTCTTTTTCGATTTTAAAAAAAAAAAATCTTTTAAAGGTTGGTTTATAACTTTTTCCTACAACTATGGATATTGTTTATGGATAATTTTGTTTGCACATTTGAAGCCACGCGTATAGTTTTAAAATATGGTTTATAACTTTTTTTTTACGACTATGGATATAGTTTATGGATAATTTTCTTTTCACAGTTTATGGATAATTTTGTTTCTATATTTGGAATGTTGAGTACTAATTTATAATTATTTCTATGCAACTATGGGAATCAATTATTAATATTTTTGGTGTTCTATTATACAATTCTTCACCCATTAAAAAATCTGAACACTTCGTTATCAAGATTCGTCATCAATTACTATATCCGCACAATCCTGTGCACTCAATTTGAAAATAGATTTAGTTTTTTTTATTGGAATTGGAAATTGAATAGCATCATATATATATTTGAAATTTTTAATACACAAATAAATTTAACATTTTAAATTGTATATTTTAAATATAAAAATATTTTTTTAATATTTTTAAATATAAATGTGTAGAAATATGAATATGTGAAAAATAATCTTTTTTTTAAATAAAAAATAAGAATGTTGTATGTTAAATTACATTGTACTTGGATTTTTAGGTGTTTACTTTTGATGTTTACCATTCTTACAACTTTGATATTGATAATCATAAGTGGCCATACATAATTTTTATCACATTTATCATAACTTTGTTAGTGAAAGTTTTAAAATAATATTTGATTTAAACTAGAAAACTAAATTAAATTTTATTAATTAAATTGTTGTTCTCATAATTACTTATTTATATTGAAATTTTTTATACACATTATTTGTCATATTATCATGTATATAATGATATCTGAATTATCACATTAAAAAATGAATAAATAAGTATTATAAATAAAGAGAATGAAATGATATGCAATTTTATTTTATTTTTAAGTTTTTTTAGGAGGCGGGGGTTGAGGTGGAGGTGGGGGAAGAGGAGGTGGAGTTGCTGGTGGTGGTAGTGGATGTGGTGGTGGCAGTGGATGTGGAGGAGGAGGAGGAGGAGGTGGTGGAGGAGGAGGAGGAGGAAG
>APFE030918027.1:22069-45592 GCA_000404065.3 Pinus taeda
CACTAATGGAATAAGTGCAGGTGAAGATTTTTGACAGTCAACCAGTGGATCTGGGCAGTAAAGACTAAGAAAAACAAAATCTAAAAGGAAAAAGTGATAAAAAAGGGAATTTTCTTAATTTTAACAGGGTACGCAGGCAGCCTGTTTAACCATGTGCGTGCACGCTCTGTGTACACAGATACAGTGTGTACAAGTACGCACTGTGTCTAACGCAGAGGGTGCGTACTACTGTAAAACAAAGAAAACCTAAGTTCTAACTCGACCCTAAGCTAAGCACCCAAAAACACAGTCAAGCAACCAAAAGGCAAAAGAAACAAGACTCTTTTCAGATCAAAGTAATGCTCAAAGGAAAAATCAATCACATCAATGGATTCCCCAGTGGAGTCGCCAATTTGTCATGCGGAAAGAGTTATTTTTGCGGACAAACCTAACCTCCCTAGGAGTCTAAGACTCTCTAGTGACAAAAAAACCAAACAAGAGAAATCCTTCTCTAAACATACATTATTCTATGAGAGACCAAGTGTTTTCCGATCATACCTTAGGTCCAACGCTCATTGTAGCAGTCCAGCCTTACCGATCCAGATGAGCTCCTCCTTCACTTTAAGACCTGCATACACTAACAAAGCAAACGATTACATAACACCTGAATATTTCATAAAACAAAGCATATTCATCACATAGACCAAGGAGTACATGAAATAATTCATTAACAACAAATCATTGAGAAGAATGGACTTATTTGTATTAAGGAAACAAAAAAGGAACCATTACAACCTGAGCCTTGGTGTTGTGCAAGCTCCTCCCAGGGTCCAGCAAGAGATTTCCTATACTTTGACAAGCTCACCCACTCCCAATATGGCAACAAGGAAGGATAATCTCTCCTCACAAGTTTACAATGGAAGTCCTAATTCCAGCAGCATCTACCCTTTGGAATGTTCAGCTTTCAACCTCCCCTCCTCTTGCCCAAGGCCTGTATTTATAGTGTTCTAGAGGAAGTTATTCAGTTCCAACATCAATGGGATACTCCCTCTTTTGGATGGGGTAGCTCCTCTCTTGATGGGATAAGTTCCTCTATCAGAGGGGTGCATGAACCATCTGGAGGCGCTCAATACACGTCAAACACTCTTCTAGAAGGCTCTAGAAGTGACCACAAATAACTTTTTAGAGATGAAACTCGCGCCTTTTGACCTTTACAGGGGTACGCACCCAACCTTTAGCTTACAGAGCGTACAAGTACGTAGGTACAGTGTGTTTGGAGTGCGTACACGCAGGCAAGGTAGAGAGAACCTGCGTACCCAGAGATAAACATGTTTTTAAGTGACTTTCTCTCTTTTTGAAGTTTGACATGAAGAGCAGAGGTATGAGGCTTGACAAGGAGGACATTATGACTATTGATGTAGCCATATTAACTGCAGATAGTCATGGTGACAAATTTCAGTGTAATAAGAAGGAAAAAATGTTGAAGGACACAATTATGTGCAGAAAGGAAAGGAAACAACATAATAGTATAAGCTTCAATTCTATGGAAAGAATAAGGAAAGAAGCTCATATTATCAGAAAGATGGAGGAAGCTGAAGAAAAGGGCCAAGGAAAGAGGGAGAAATAGATCTCCACTACGAATAATATGGCCTCCCTCACAAAAGAATATTATCATAAGCTCCTCAACCTTTTGTTAAAGATATGACCATGATTTTAAGATGCATCGTGGCATCATGAAAGCATTAAAAGCAGGAGATTGTGACATCACCATGGGAATAATTAAAGAAAAAATCCATGACAGATAAAATATGAAGGATATAGCTCTTGGGAACCTTAGTGGACATTGAAGGAAAGGAAGAAGTCATCTAGGACAAGGCTCATCATACATCAAGTCAAAAAGGAAACATATGCCAATTGGGGATATACAAGATCCTCAAAATGCTCTAGTGGAATCCTCATTATAGGGTTCACCAATATAAAGAGGAATAAAGTGTTTCAACATGAACTCCTACTTATGGAATCCATGATATGATGATGTGATGACATGAAGAAGATCAAGGGAATGAAGATATTTTCAATCAAGGAAGCTGCTGGAAGAAGCCCCGATGACCTGAAGGTAAAACAAGGTATGTATTCTTGTGTTTAATATTATAATGTCATGTCATATGGTTGCAAGTAACATGGATCATTGCTTCTATCTTGAGAAGCATGATCAAGACAAAAATATCTCCTCCTCTGAAAGGTGTAGGAAGGTATAAGTCACACTAGATGAAATCAACACAATTAGTCTTAACATGAAGTATGAGGTGGTTGACTACAATTTAGAAAATCTAATTGAAATCTCCTAGGAATGGAGTGCATGATGAAGGAAGAGATCGTGAGATATGCAACCATGATGAAGGCAATCAACATCCAAAAGACCAAGAAGGTTTGACTAGGAAATCTTCAGGAAAGATATGAAGACTTTGATGAAAGTCTGAAAAAGATGAGGACCCTTGAAAATAGATATCTTTGGGAGATGTGTCAATATGTGTGTAGGATGTTGATACCTACAAGAAGGTGTCATGATGAAGAGACATAAATACCAATTTTAATTTTTCTTTCATGGAATATGCGAGAGCCTGCTCTCCATCTTTTCCACCAAATATCATGGATGGATTCTCTCCTGTATACAAAAAGCACATTATCTGTTGAATCAATCTATTTGTGATGGGTATCATCTCCTCCAGCCACATACACCCATCATGCACCAAGCACAGTAGCTGCTTGATGACCAAAACTGTCACCGAGGTGCATTTGTAGTGTGACACCCATATCAAGTTGAGCAACCCTACATTTTCTACTCCCTTAAGCCACCTCCATAGCTCCAATGCAGTCATTCTGGTATTGGTATCAATGATGTGGCACATCAGTTGCTCAGTCACCAAGTGTGGGAACTTCTTGTGATCGACCAAGTCCTAGTCTTCAATTTTTAGCACTGACACTCGTGCCAAGTGTGGTCCATCGAAAACAATTTTGTCTAGTAGCAGAGGAGTTTACAGGGGAGTTTTACTCTCATCAATGTCCTTTGGCACCTCGGTCTTGGGCTTGTGCAGAGGATGTACTCCGCCAACCGAGTAATAGGGTCCGCACCATGGGTTTCAACCTCCTTTACTTTGACTCCCACATCCTCATCGTCCATCAAGGTGTCTTCAATGTCTTCCTCCTTCGACTTCAAATTTATGGCCTTACCTTTCTCTTGTGCAGTGAGTTCGGGTGGGTTTCTCCTTGGCAATGTGCACACTAGTATGGGAGTTTGCTTGCCCTTTTTATCCTTTGTGGTATCCTTGGTGGGGGTCGGCTTTTGTAATTGCGTCCTCGATGATTTGGGGACTTTGGCTAGAACTTCAACGACCTCTGGAGAAGCTACTTTTGGCTCCATCTCAACATCTGGCACCGGCTCCTCTACTATTTCTTTGGTAGTTATAGTTTCTATGGGTGCCAACATAATGCTTTCCAACAGTACCTGTGACGTCTCTAGTAAGTTTGCAAATGTTGGAGTTTCTTTCAAAGCCTCGAAGAATTCTCGATTCATAAGTTCTTGAAAGTTCAACAACTCAATTCTCAAAATGCCAAGTGTTTTTCGCTAGACAACCACTTGTAATTTATAGGGAATTTTGAATTCAAATCCGACCATTCCCCCTAAATTCGATTCATTAATGAGGGACTAGTAACAAATTTTCAAGGATATGAGCCATAAATTTCGTCTTAAATGTCGGTCGCCTGCTCCATTTGGCCGCATTTCTACCATCAAATCATGAACAATGACTTTAACGCTCACTTCCTTGTTAAGGTCACTTCCTTGTCGACCTGCATGATTTCTCCGTGGGTAGTGCAGCTCCCTTTGTGCTATTGTGAACCCTATGACACCTCCTTTCTTCGTACAATCCTCCAATTGCATAGCTCCTCAACCTGGGAAATGTAGTTTATAGTCTCGCACCTCCTTTCAGCTGCTTGGAGCACTAATATTGTTCTACCTTCATCTAGTCACATGGCCGGACCACCGGTGTATGGGCTCAATCGACTGCCATTCACCTTTCCTGGGAAGGCATCTCCATTCAATTTGACTAGCTGTACCACTCCTCCATTGGTAATTTCCCTAATGCCACAGAGCCCTAACAAGTGCATCCTGAACTTCCCTGGAAATTTATCAAACTTTCTGTCATATAAAAAAACTAGTTCATTTACCTTAAAGGTGCACAGCTTAATGTGCCGATCATGCCATGCTTTTCCGTGCTTCTTTTCGACCTGTTGGTGAAATCCTGCTAGAAATATCTCTTCCTCAAGCTCATTCAGCTATGAGAGCCTTTCCTCTGGGGCTCCGTAATCCATGATACCTGTGAGTGCCGCTATGTGCAGTCTAGGCACAATATATTCGATAGGCATTACCACTTCAACACCATAGACCATCCCAAAGGGAGTTTTTCTAATCAACTTCTTGCATGTCGTCAGATAAGCCCATAGTACTACAAGTATGCATAGGTCCTAGTCACTTTGCTAAGCATTGCAAACCTTGGTCAGTGTGTTCTCCAACACTTTATTGAATGCTTCCACTATCCTATTAGCCTATGGGTGATAAGGCATGCTCTTCTAGTGATATACCTTAAAATTCCTCTATTAGCGCACTGATCGTCTCATTTAGAAACTTTGTACTACTATCACTCATCAAGATCTAGACAGCCAAATCACGTCACTACATTCTAAAAGAGGAACTTTGCAGAAGTTGCGCCTGTGCAATTCTTCACAAGTTGTGCTTCTTCCCATAGAGTTAAATACTCCATCGCTGTGATAATGTACCTTGCCCCCGTCTTTCCTTGGGGCTAAATGGGTCCCACAAAATCTATCGCCCATTTCTCAAAGGGTTTCAAATTCATCTGTAGATTCAAAGGCATTTCATCCTCCATAATGGCCTGCGAGTTCTTTGACACACATCACTCATCTTGCAATACGCTTATGAGTCCTAATGGAGGGTTGACCACCACAACCCTGCGCATAGAATGTTCTGCGCAATTTCTCTTCCTACATAATGTCCTCCCATGATGCCCCTATGAACATCCACGAGGATGCTGCTTCTTTCAAACTCAGGTACATGTCATCACAATATCTCATCAGACCCCATTTTGTACAGATGCCCAACAATTATAGAAAAATCTACCATGTGCACCACTAATACCTTCTTCTGTTGGTCGGTGTATCCTTCCGGGGTAGTTCCTGTCATTAGAAAGCGTATCATATCTTCAAAATGACCATCCACGACACGCACTGCAAATAGTTGCGCATCAGGTGATCCCTCCAAATTAGTGAGCTCTTCCCTTGTTCTGATGCCCAACAGATGGTCTGGTCACACGTTCAGTCGTCTATGCTTCACAACAACTTCAACATCATATTCCTGGAACAATAACAACCATTTGCAGATTCTCCCCCCAACATAGGCTTATTGACCAGGTACTTTAGTGTAGAGTTATCTGTATGCATCTTAAAATAGACTCCTAGCAAGTAGTGCCTAAACTTCTAGAGCATGTATACCATAGCTAACCCTTCGTGCTCGATGGTGGAATAGATATTTTCTGCCTTGGAAAGCCTTCTACTTGCGAACGATATATGATGGTCCAAGTCCTCTCCACCAACCTGTGTCAATATCGCTCCCAGTTGTTGGGTGTGGAGCCTAATTATCTTTTGTATTCAAAGGTTTCAGCTGGATGTATACACCAGGAAGACTATACAACCCTCCATGTGCGGGGGGACTTGTATAACTCAAGTACCATTTCATATGGTCAGCATTGGAAGATGGACAGTTGAAGCTGGAAAAGATACACACTAGCTAGAATCCTACGGATATGTTAACAAAAGTTGTAACCAGGGAGAAACTAAGAATTTTCTTAGTTTAAATTGGTCTTCAAGTATGATGAAGAAGATGAGAAATGGCCAGGTCCAAAGTGGAGTCATTGTCTAACAAATGAAGCAGTGGTAGAGTTGCTATAATCAGTCTCCAAGTGGGAGATTGTTGGGTGTGGAGCCTGATTATCTTCTGTGTTCAAAGGTTTTAGCCAGATGTATACCCCAGGAAGGTTGTACACCACTCCATGCGGGGGGGTGTGGGGGGACTTGTCCCCCCCCCCTGCGGGGGTTTAAGGGGGCTAATCCCCCCCGGCTGGGGGATCCGGGGGCCAGTGGTCCCCCAACAGGGGTTCGGGCACAGCACCCCTGAAGCTAAGAATACATGTAAAATTTCCTTGTAAAATGTTGTAATTTCATAGTCATTATGGGTCGTTTATTAGGCGGATGATTTGATGATATAAGTTATGTTTAATTTAGGGTTTTTTTCCCTAGAAGGTAACCCCTCGCTATATATGAGGGAATTGTATTACGTCTATGTAGATATGTATTTTGAGTGAGGAAGAGAGAGGAGATTGAGAGCGAAGAGGTGTTACAATAGATCTACTGTAGGTTGTATCTCTTCAGTTTGATGGATAACATAATAAAAGAAGGATTGGCTATTTCTCCGTGGACATAGCCCAAATTAAGTGAACCACGTATATCTGTGTCTCTCTTGTTTGATGCGTTTTTCTGTTTATATTTCTGCAATATTTTATGTGTTCCATTGCTCTGTAATATATAATTTTCTAACACCAGCATTATACATGACACATCGACATGGACATGAAATTCCTTCTTCCAATCTAGGAAGACTAGGATCGGCACGGTGACCAGCTTGTCTTTGAATACATCCAAGTTCTTTTTACAGTCCTCATTCCAACAGAATGTGACATCCTTCTTCAATAACCTTTCCATAGGCGCGGTGATCTGGGCATAACCTTTCATAAAATTTATGCAATATCTTGTATGTCCTAAGATAGCGCATAATTGTTTCACACTTCTTGGCACCTGCAAGTTCAGTATCACCGCAATCTTCACGAGGCCTACCATTAGTCCCTGTCTATAAACCACATGACCTAGTAGGGTCCCAAAGGGAACACAAAACAAGAACTTCTTTA
This sequence comes from Pinus taeda, assembly GCA_000404065.3. NCBI lineage: Eukaryota > Viridiplantae > Streptophyta > Pinopsida > Pinales > Pinaceae > Pinus > Pinus taeda. The sequence continues at coordinate 29,083 of APFE030918027.1, forward strand.
GATTGAGCGCGATCTAGTATCTTCGACAGGTATCCATCATCAGGCACAAACTTGCTACATGGCATTTCACTAGCCCAAACACAGTCCAATCATCAAAGTATACTACCAAGAACTTATGAATAAACTCTTTGAACGCAGCAATGACCATGAGCAAGAAAATCGCAGGCGCATTCTTCAACCCAAACGACATTACAGTGTACTGGAAGCTACCCCACTCAGTCGCAAAGGTTGTCTTTCTCCTATCCTCCAATGTGATTTTGATCAAGTGGTACCCTGAGAACCAATATGTGAAGGAATATGCTTCCTGGCCACCTACATTGTCCAATACTTCATCAATGAATGGATTCAGGAAAGGATCATGTACACAAGCATCATTTAGCTTTTTGAGATCCATTCATGTCCTTATTTCATCATTATGCTTCTTCTCTTGTACCACCATTAGGCTTACCAAGTCAGATTCTTCCATAGGCTCGATAAGGCCTGCCGCGAGCATCTTGTCTAGCTCTAAATGAACCTTTTCCTTATACCTCGGATTGAGACGATAAGGCCTTTGCTTAACCGGCTTCACGTCAGGCTTCAACGTGATCTTCATAACACCTAGATCCCCGATTATCCCTTTTAGATCAGTAAACTTGGTAGGGAATAGATCCTGGTACTTGTGGAGCAATTCAATGACCTTATCCACTATTACGTCGCCCCATTAGTCTCCAATATTTGCGAATTTGGCCTCTGCCTCTATACCAATGTTTACCTATTTCATTTTCAGCAACGTGGTTATATCAGGATTCTCAACCTGCAGTCCTTCGACCTCGCAGTGGCCTTCTGTTTCCAGGATGTTAATCTTTCATAGATCCTCATCCTCTTCTTCAGCAGTTACATTATAGTATTCTAGTACGTCACTTAGTTGAGTGGCCCACTCAGGCTGAATCAGGTCTAAATGATCCTGCAGTATCCTAAATATTGTTGCTTTCACCTCTTGTAGTGCCTCATTAATACTGTCAAACCTGTCTTCAAAACTAAATGTCATTATAAATCCTTCGCGCAGAATATCTCATTCACTTATAACATGGTGGAGCTCTGTTTCTACATACCAGTTCATCGGGATGACATCTAGGGTGTGACAGAACAAGTGCACCCATTCAAGATGGGGCTTCTCTCCATAAACCTGAGCCCATTTGGCCAAGTGCACGTGCGAGTCATCCTGCCCATCATACTTTTCCATCATTCACACCTTCAGTTTCCCAAAGCGTGTCCTCATCATGCTCCTACATTCGTGCCAATCATCAAATCTTCCCTTGTGCATACACCACCATCTTATGGGTGTAGCACACAATGCTCAGTTCAATGCCTGGAAGCACTGCTTTTCTAGTACCTCCCTTTCAAATGCACCTAGAAAGATATCTACATCATCTAGGCCATCATAAGTAGGCAAATTTCTTACCTTTGATGACACGCAATGCAGCAACTGGGTCGTCATGTTACAGCTCAACATGATTACTTCGTGTAACCAATTCTACCAGCGCTCTAATTCTTCATCAGAGTTTGAGGTGCAAGAAATCTTGCAATCCCATGTAATTCATCCATCTACAGCGAGATTCATCCAGTCTTGGTCTCGCGCTATTATCTTATAGATACAGTCTAGGTCATCATCACTCTCATAATCCCAGACTAGCTCAGTATAGCGTGATCCTTCTACAGGATCTAGGGGCACTATTATGCGGAGCAATTTCTTCTCAAATATTATCTTTCATTTCTTTAGGTTGATTACCCTGTTCATATCAGTAGCCCAATAAATTCCAGGTAGCGCAGGGTAGGGTTTGCTTTCATCCACAATTTCTATTACTTCAAAGTTAGCCAGCATGCTTGCACCCTCAATATCTATAGTCACCCCATGCAGTCGTCCCATGGGGATGATCTTTTGCTGATTCACCATCCTTAGCTGAATTGGAGACCATTGTAGTGTAGGCCTCCCCATCCACTCCCAAGTCTATTTTGGTAGGACGTTCGTGTCTGGCCCCAAGTCCAAGATAACCTAATCCATATCATACTCTCCTATCTGTGCAGTTAGTCTCATTTTCCACCCCGTCCTTGTTTTATTCTTACCAAGCTTTCGTACTACGTGCAGCTCAGCTGGAGTGTTTTCAGTGCATCTATTTATAAGCTCCTGCATCCCCTCACAACCTTGCTATCACGTAGTAGCTTCATGCAGGTCTCCAAGAAGGTCGTAAGCATAGAAGGATCCATCTCCTGATCAAGCTTATCCTTTCTTCCTGAGGTGGAGGCCTCAACAAAGCTCTTCTTCGCTTCCATGAAGGTTTCACAGGCGCTCTCCAAATTGAACTCAACCTCCTTTGCTATAGCTTTGCAAACCCACGTATTGTCTTTGGGTTGTTTCCCCTTGTCATCTCCTATTGTGATTCCAGTTCAAAGCACTATATTCATGTTCAAATCCTCTTCGCACAGCTCAGACCTCATCATCTGCATGTTCTGAGTCGATGGAGGTGGTAGCACCCCTTTGTCACATATCCTAGCTAGCAGCATAGGACAATGTTCTGTTTCATGATTAAACATAGTCCAATACTTCCATGACGGACGTGCAGGGTTAGTGCAATCACAGGCATAGTTTCCTGCTCCTTCACCATTGTAGAAGATCAACTTTCCTCTACCTCTGCCAGGTCCTCCTCCGCCTCAGCCTCGTCTGCGCCCCTGAAATCATGTTTGCGCCATCCCCACGCTCTAGTTAGGGGCCGCATTTCTTCCTGAGCCCTATAGGTAGGATTTGTATCCATCATCAATTCTTAACTTCTACAATTATGCTCATCATGCCCTACTGACCTACAGAAGTTGCAGAACAACTGTTGCATTGTCTGTACAAACTTTTGCAAAAAATGACAATTATCTATGGCATGGTTTCTGGCTACCTGATAGATAGCGCACCACAAGGTAAGTCTCGCGCTCAGTCCTACTTGAGCTTCCAGCCTCAAAGGCATTGGTCCTCCTCCTATAATATAGTTCGTAAAGAACAGAAAATGGTCTTTGGCGTGCCCCTAACTCTTGCATTTCAGACACCATAGCTCTTCACGCACCTCTGGTAGAACTATTCTATCCTGCTTCAAACTTTGCATTTCAAGGCAAAGATTTTTCAACTACGCATGGTTCTGTTGAACCCCCAGATTTGGATCTTGCATCAATGTTTCATGCAGTCTCATTGCAATCTCCAAGGCCTCTCCCTGAGTTGTTATTTTCTGTTGTGATAGCACAACCTTTAAGTGTGGCAGTAGCGAAGCCACAAACCATTCATGATGTTGTCTGTCTGTTAAATTCATATTAGCTTCGTGTATCTTACACTTCAACCTTTGATCTAATTCCTAAGGTGTCTCGCCTGACTGCATCGAGATTTCCTTGAACCCCACAATAGATTGTGCTTCAGATTTAGGCCTATTGAATTCTTTTTTGAGAGTGGTCTGGATATCTGCCACTCCAACATTCGAGTTATCATTAGAGTACTTAATATACTAGTTTAGCGCATGATCCTGCAGAGCACTAACCAATGTCTCCTTCTTCATGTTATCATCTATAATGCCTTGATCTTCCCATACAGCTTTCACAATGAACTAGAATTGGTCCGAGTCCTCATTTCCCATGACTTTGGATAAAGGCAGCTTCACTGAATTCGCCATGCCAAATTGTGGTGGAGGTGAAGGTGGTAGGGGTGAAGTCACATGCAATGGAGGTGAAGTTGGAGGTGGTGTGGGTGGAGGTGGCAGTCGCAGGAATCCTTGTCTTATTAACTGAATAGAACTTCGTGGATAATCCTATGCTATTCCCTCTTCGTCACCTCGCAAAGGTGAAATCAACGGACTATTCAAGACCCTTTTTTCCTTCGTTCCTCTAAGTTTTTCTGCTTCGCATAGCCCCATTCATAAAGGTAGATGCATAACCTATTTTTCGCACAATAACATTTTAATCCAGGTATTCAAATATTTCACGTACTTACTTAGCGGTCCTTTGAAAAAGCAATGCTCCGCTTCACTGTAGCTGACTGAGGTATCGACCACGAATTTAGTCACAAATCCTCCTATGACATGATTGAGCCAATGATCGACAACGCGGGTGATCTTGTCCTCAAAAGCTTCCAATTTCTGAACTAGCTTCGAGGTCCACACAATAGGACCATCAAGTTTCCACCTTCCTTGGCTATCTACTAGCTTCGCGGTCCACTCGTATATCTCAATCAGAAAGGAGCAGAAAATGATTTTGTGTATTTCTTTATACAAGTACCTAGCTAGCCACTGTTCCTTTGTCAGTTGCAAGTTTTTGTTCTCCTGCGCCATGAATTCATGGATCTTCCTATCCAACCATTCTTTGATCTCTTTCTTAGTTGGATTCCAGTGATACGGCATCACACATCTCTTATGCAGATTCTGATCCTAACAACGGAACCATTTGTTGGCTTGTGGGGGCTTGACCTAGGTTCAACGTTAATTAACCAAAAAAATCCATACTCTGTTGGCCCTTTTGACATCATCCCATGGAGCGCGAACTGAAGTCTCACCCAAAGCAATATGGGGGGATGCTGGAACCAAGTTTCTGCACCCTGAGATGGTTGTGATGTCGGTTTATTCCTCCTATTCCTGCCTTCGCACAAGTCACTTCACTCTAGAACTTGCGCGACGAGCCCTTTATTCCACCCTTTGGTACCTCCGTGAAAAGGTACGATTGACCTTCACCCAACCCTAACCTACGGCTCAGGTACTTTCGCGTTGCTATGGCAGCGTACCGTGCAAATTCCCAAACTAGTCTAATTGTTTTACTTATCTTATTAGATACTCAGTTAGCACTGTGTAAACAGATATTCTCATTCGCGTTCAGTTATCCAACATAATTATACAAATTTGTGCATCACATAAGCATTATAAAGGAAATTCATACATAAAATGAAAAGATGTATTAATTGGAGCAAATACATAGAAATTGCAGAATACTTCTCTTTATTGATATCTTCCAAGTGATTATATACTCTATCCACCCTATGCACACAGCTGCAAGGGTCCGTGCACTCAGCTGCAAACTTCCACCCTAGGCCTTTGCACACTCAACTATAGAGGCTTTACCTACACTATAACTCAAACTTAGACTTCTTACTTCAGAGCTACGACTCTCTTACCTGATATCACTCTCTAACTACTTAGAGCTTAGGTTTTTTATACAATTCCATAGTCCGTGAACCATGGGTAGATCTTTTACAACCGACTTTACTTTACAAAAATAATGGTGGAAAACCGTTTCTGACTTATGACACCTTCCCACTCCGCGGCCACAAAATGCGGAGTATTTATAATTTTATTAAAAAATTTGACCAAAACATGGGCTTTTAGCCCAAAAACTATCCTTGGGGGATCCCACTCCCAACAAAGTGTTAAAGAAAGTGTAACTAGGTTCGGTATTTACAAATGTAATTTTGATCTTTGTACTTGTCAAGAAATGGAAATATTATTTTTGTAAATTATAAGAATGAGTTTCTTACTCATTTCATAGGTCTAGGAAAGTCAAAGAGTCAAAGTCATGTATAAGGATCTCTTCTTGAGCATATGTGTAAATGTATATTAGTCTAAAAATCCCTCCAAGACAAGCACAAGAAGAAGTCTTCAAGCTAAATGATGAAGAATACAAACATGTTGGCCTCAAAGAATATATAAATGTCATGTCGGCTCAATAAAAGAGACACATTGGTCCACATTGACACACGAGCTAAATATGCGAGCTTAACTACTATAAATATGCGGCTAGAGTCACAATAAGATCACAGAATTTCGGATTCTCTCTAAACTTTGGATAGGTACATGGAGTACAGGAGGTACAACATCTCGGGTGTCTCAGAAATATCAGGGATGATTACAGTGAGGAATCTTGGATACTTTTTATGTTTTTAAGGACAGTTACAGTATGTATTTCCGAAGAAAACCCACTATATTTTCGGCCTCCTTACAGTATCCTCAGTCATAAATAACGCAGCATCATAGCCTTGGCATACTTGTGAATGGAAGGGTCCTAAAAGTGACACTCTTTGTCTTAGCCTACTCTCTAGATATCATTACAATCTCATTATAATTACCAGTGATCTCAGTTATACATTCCTAGCATTCTAGACACAGTCAAGATATCGGTGAAGTAGAAATCATGTTCTTAGTCAAGTATAAATGACCTTGTTGACATGGTGATAAAGCAATGATCTAGGTGGAAGTACAAGCAATGGTGCAGCTACAACAATGAAGAAATAGTAATGATGATGATGATCTCAAGAGTAAGAAGAGGATTGATGTCTTCATCTTGGAGTGGCCTCTTAAGTCAAGGGTCACAGCCTTGATATTCGGCAATTGGAATCTCTATAAGAATAATTTTGTGTAGGTTTTCCTCTCCAAGAGGGAGAGATTTTGGCCCTAGCAAGATGCCAACATATTTTGTTCTTGTCTCTTTATTTTAGTAGCTATTTGATGAACTAACGAAGACACGCCCTAATAATAATAAGTGAAGATTGGAATAAGAAGAAAAATTGAAAACCACCTCACAAATAGTTATCATGCATAGAAGAATATCATTACCTATAATTTCCCTAGATTCTTCAACACCATGGAAAATGCCTAGTTTGGGTGGTTGGAACTAACTGCAAGAGAATTAGCAAACATTGCAAAAGGAATTGGAACATGAAATAGTATGTTGGTAAAGCACTTTAGGAGCAGGGCCATTATGGGACACTAGTACCTAATAGTGTCCATTGATTTCCATATGCATAATATGACCAGTATGATGGTTTTGAGGTACAGATATGCCTTGTTTTTTGGACCTTCTGATGCAAGGAAACCTTGCTAAGGGATGGATCACCCATGGGACTGGGGAGTGGAGAAGCGGATATCGGGGAACTTGGAAAGTGAGTGACTGCACGAAAGGGGGTGACTGGATTGCCCGAGGCACTAGGAAGCAAAGAAGAGAAGGTTGAGGAATATTTTTTTTTTGGTCATTAGCATTGCCAGGTGGAATCAGAAGCACATTAGGAGTGTTCCCGAAAATAATGAGTTGGTAGTTGTTCATTGAGGGAACAAGTGCAACGACTATAGCACTAGACATTGGAGGAAGACTTTGATCTTAGCAGTGGATTATATACTTCCCGCGAAGGAGTTGAATCATTGGTACTACTTTTGAGGGTGGAGGTATGAGGCTCTAAATTTCCTTATTGCTGAGGTAGGCATCGTATCCTTTTATTTTTTTGTTAAAGCAAATGTGCATATGTATATATGTCTATATTATTGTAAATATTGTATCTAGTTGTATTATAAAGATTTGTAAACAGTATGTTTATTTTTTTGGGTGTGGAGCCTGATTATCTTTTGTATTCAAAGGTCTCAGACGGATGTATACCGCAGGAAGATTGTACACCCCTCCATGCGGGGGGGGGGTGTGTGGAGGGGACTTGTCCCCTCCGCGGGTTTGTTTTTTTTTTGGGGGGGGGGTGGTGGGGGGGGGGCGATACCCCCTGGCTGGGGGGTCCAAGAGCTAGCGATCCCCCAGTGGGGGCTCAAGGGCAGCACCCCTGAAGCTAAAAATAGATGTAAAACTGCCTTGTAAAAGTATACTAATTTCTAGTCAATCTGAATTGTTCATTAGGCAGATGATCTGATGGTAGAAGTTATGTTTAATTTAGGGTTTTTTGCCCTAGATGGCAACCCCTCACTATATATGAGGGAATTATATTGCGTTTATGTGTCTCTATATTCTGAGTGAGGAAGAGAGAGGAGATTGAGAGCGCAGAGGGTGTTATAGTAGATCTGTTGTAGGTTGTATCTCTTGAAAGTTCGCTGGATAATATAAAAGGACGGACTTGTTGTTTCTTCATGGATGTAGCCCAAATTGGGTGAACCACGTATATATGTGTCTCTCTAGTTTTATGCGTTTTCTATGTTTATATTTCTGCAATATTTTATGTGTTCCATTGCTCTGTAATATATAACTTTCTAACATATTTGTTGGTTGAAGCAAATCTGCATGAGTATATATGTGTTTATCATTGTAAATACTACATCGAGCTATGTTTATAAAGATCGAATAAGAAGTATGTTTGTCGTGTTTCATAAATTGCCATTTTAAATACTGCATCGAGTTATGTTTATAAAGCTCCATAAGTAGTATGTTTTGATGTTCATAAGTGTCATAGAACACCAAGGATGGTGTTCCCCCAAGGGGCAGAGGATTGTAACAACTCCAGGTTAAGTTTCCATGTAAACAAAGGGACATCATAAAAGGAAAAAATCAAACCAAGGTCATGGGACATATATTCCAGGTTGAATAAGGCGAAAAACATTAGAGTGAGCATTACTTGTGGTCATTATTATCTATAGAAATTGAAATTGGCATTTAAAAAGGAAAAAGGAAATAAATGATAATTAAATATAAGAAACGGGGGAAAATTGGAGAAAGGAAAGATGAAGAGACAAGAATATGCATGCAAGGAAAATGAAGGAAATTGAAAGACAATAAAATAAGAATACGAGAGAGAACATTCTATGCCTCTCTTAGCTACACTTGGTTACTCTTGGTCACATTATAGCATAAGCATTCTCTCTTGGACATTCAAGCATTCACTTGGATGAAAAGAGGAAAAGGAGCACTTAGACACAAGCAAGCAAGAAATCAAATGAATTCGTTGGTAGTGAATAAGAAGGTTGGAAAAGAAGTTACAATAGGAGGACATTGTCGATAACAAGTTGCATGTGTGATTTCCTTGCTGAGATCTGAATGCATGGTATTTGAATTTGGTTATTTTGTTACTTAGCTTTCAATGACATGAGATTCACCTAGATTAACAGTGGTTACAACCTTTCCTTTTCCATTTCCTAGATAGCCATGATGTTGTGGGTTCCTTGTTTCGGTCAAGATTTGGATGGCGATAGACTTTCAATCCTAGTTGATGTGGTCTCATGAAATTTCCTGAGGGTTGAGGGTGGAGATGGTTTTTTCCTGGAACTCTTGTTAGGTGGGTGGAGATAAGAAAATTCCTCTAGATATGGTGAAGAAGGTTGGAGGCATCTAAACTTGTTTTGTTGTTAGTGATTTCTAGAACGGTTGAGGTGAAATCACCATGGTTGAGAGTAGAGGTGGTTTAGCCTTTGGATTCCTTGCTTGGTTTCGTTTTGGTTTATCCCATGCAGTCTTACATTCATGCTTTGAATATGGCACGAGAGTGATTGGATAAAAGAAAGAATTGGTTCAGCCCAATCTATGGTCGAGTGGTATGTGGAACTCTGTGACTTGGTTGGCAATATGCATCTGTTATTATGTGTTATTCTTTAATGATTATCTAAGAGCACAAGTTCTATTTTAATGTATGATTTTATGACTGGTTTATCACGGTCTCATTTTGGTTCAATGCTAGTTACATGCATGGTATAATTCTCATTATATGATGTGCTCTTGTTACGGTTTATTCCATGGTTTGACAAGCTCTTGGTTATTTTATATGAATGCATGAGCTAATGTGTTATTGTTGTAGTTAGTAAGAGAGGACGGTATGCCTTTTTGATGAACATATGATGACACTAATGAAAATAATGAACAAGATAATCCATGAATTATAGGTACTATGGTCACAAAATGTTTGTAAAAATGAATAACATGTGCAGAGCAAGTTAGACCCCATTTTCGTAACTGCATCTTGGATGTGGGTTCATGCATAATAACTCTAAGCTCATGTTTACTATAGGAAGTATGTTAAAGTGGGTAAATGTGGGGTGGGGTGTTACATATTTGAACTTTTGAGATCAAATGAAGTATGCGCACAGTGATTGTATGAAACAAAGCTTGCAATCACTCACTTTTTTATTACAGGATCAGGGTCACACTCACTGTGTTGTAGAGAATTTTGTATGCAGAGGTCAATAATGAAAGGATGGTCATTTTTAGTGACAAAGGTTGTATGACATACAAATATGATGTGAATAATGTTTTTATTTGTATCTTATCTTCATGGGTGGATATTAATGATGCAACCTTAAGTTTGTTGCTACTTATCTTCTAATTGTCCTATGAGATTCTTCTCTATTTGTTGAGAGTGGAAATTGTTATTGTTGTCATTTACATTATACATAGATATGGTTTGCAGAGATTATATTTGAACAGAGAGAGTTTTGCCATTGATTGAGATTCTTGTGGCTTGATGGTTCATGAACAAGGTAGGGTAGATAATTATATGCAGAGATGGATTGATGTTGTTATGTCCATGAGTATGGAAAGTATGGTTTTGGGCAATGTATTGATTTTTTCTATAGATGTTTATTAATTATTTTTTACTGAGATACATTATACGCTATTTTTCTTGTAAATAGCGTGTACATATGCATCTCTGGTTCTTAACAGTCATGTATACATTCTAAGTAAAAGAACCTTGATTAATTATTTGCTTGTTGATTGAATCTGGTCATTTTTGTTGGTTGGTTGATGAATTACAAAGCTTAATGAAGTAACTATGATGAAAGGTTTTGTGTCAGGGTTTGATGAAAATGATTTAAGATATGAACATTGTCGTTATGCATAGAAAGCACGTATATATGCAGGTTCAGTTATGACAATCATGTATACATTCTAATTTGGTATTTGATGGTGTTTGACTTGGTATCGATAGTGTTGATAAGTAGACAATATTAGAATGTTTGGCTTGGTTGGTGAATAGTATAGGTTTTAACCCTGTACAGAAATTACTTGCATACGAATTCTAAAACAAAGAAAATAAAGAATGCGAAAGCATAACACATAAAACACATATACATAGAGATTTCCCCAAGATCCAAAAATCGGGACTACCAACTTGATTTTTCATTATGTTCCTTTCAATGTTATAATACTTATTTATACATGCCGAAGCATCCAATACCATGGACTGAAAACTATCGCATCCAAAAAACATGTGTTAAAATCATGCACAAAACCATAGGTGGGTTTGTCCAACCTAACATAGGGTCCAAAACCAAAGGTTATGGGTACACCTCAAACCCCCTGTGACACCCCCCCTGCTACACAATCGGCGCAACGAAGGGGGGCTCTGCCCCCCCTTTAATCCCCCAGTTAACTACGTGCGCTAGTCATGGCAAGAATATAATGCAACCCAACATTCTCCCACTTGTTGTTTTCTTTCCATAGGGGGCCACAAGAGAGCTTAGTCATTTTTCCAACCCTGAAATGCCCATTGTTTGTCCACTCCAAGAGAAATTCTCAAAGCTCACAAATTTTGTCAATGAATCTGCAGTATTCTTCAAAGTGTCCACCTTTAATAGCAACACCTTTTTTTCTTCTATCATATCCCTCACAAAGTGATACTGAACATCAATGTGCTTTGTACTTGAATGATATGCAGGGTTCTTTGCCAAGAAAATTGCACTTTGGCTATCATAGTCTATCCTTATAGATCCCTATCCTAACCCCATACCTGAACACAATCTCTACAACCAAACTGCTTCCTTGCTTGCATGAGTGGCTTCCATGTATTCTGCCTTTGTAGTTGATAGTGCCACTACAGATTGTTTCTCACCCATCCAACTGACTGCACCTCCAAATAGGTTAAACACATATTGATCCATCTAGGTGGATGTTGGTGGCCACCTGCCAAGTCCACCTAGACCCCCACCATTGTTCTCTAGCATTTTTAATTTCCTTAATTGTAGCACAACTTACTATTTTTAGCAGTTTTTTCGGGTCCTAAACTTCTAGATCCGTTTTGAGGCCCTAAACGACATTTTTTGGGACATCTGGAGGGAATATGGGTCCATGGACCGATGTTTCCCTTACTAAAGTGGTAGTGCTTGGATGTTGCCCTTACTAACGAGCTATTGTATGCGTCAAACGGAGATTGTATGCCAAAGTTACAACCCCGGGAAGTTGATGTACCAATTTACCCAAATGGGGCCCACAGTTTGGCGTTTCATTTCATCGTCTAGGGTTAGGTTTTGGAATGTTAAGGGTTTTCCATTGTTTCTCGACAATAAATAGGCCTTCGAGCCTCATTGTAACACAGTTCAGAGGCATGTAGCCACCACATCTCTTCTCAGAGATAAGATACCATCGCCATAGCTAGTTTATTTCCATTACTGTTTGTAAGCATATTTCAGTATTTTACATTAATGAAATGAAGTCTTATTTCTGCTACATATCTGTTTTTATGGTTATCTCTATAATTTGTTGCATTCCTGTTTAAGTCTGGATTAGTGTTATCAGAGCGGTCTGCTTTTTCTCTGTTTTTCTTTGCATGTCCCCAACAAGGTCGGGATATAAGGAGGTAGGGCTTGAACTGGTCGAACCTTTGCAAGAACAGCCTCACAAATCCCGACGGCCTCCCATGGTGGATGAGAAGAAATATGAGGGGACAGGAGACCCTATCAAAATCTTGCTCGAAGAAGCCCTCGAGCAACAAAGGAACACGATGATTGTTATGAAACCATCTCAAGAAAAGATAGAAAAGATAGATCAAAACCTTAAAATTCAGCCTCTTCAAGGGGGAAACCTCCTTTACATTACATAAATGAACAATTCTTTGATGATTCAAATGACAAAGCTTCCTTTCTATATATTGGAGTCTAAGGAGTCACAATATAACCTAGCCGACCTAAAAATAATAATATAAAGCCACAAAAATAACAATAGAGGGATTCTATGGGGCACAGTAATAACAATATGGCGACAATAGGGGCACAACAATATTAATAAGGGGTACAACTATAATAGTAATGGGGTAATCACTAGTATTATAGGGACCCAACATGCCCCTCTCCTTAAGAAAGTGTTGTCCTCAACGCTTGAGTAGTTCTGGATGCTTCTGTATAAAATTCTCATCCTCCCATGTAGAATCTTCAGCGGATAAGTTCTTCCACTTGATAAGAAACTCTAAAATTGACCGATTTCGTAGCTGTCGAGTTCTTGTTTCTGTGACTGCTGCCGGTTCCAATATAATTTTTCCTTCCTCGTCAAGTTCTGGCAATATTGTTTGAACTAGGAGCTTGTTTCCTATAACCTTCTTTAAACATGAAACATGGAAAACTGGGTGCAATCGAGAAGCTGCAGGAAGCTCCAATTTGTATGCCATAGTACCAATCTTTTGCAACACTTTGTACGGACCATAATACTTTGGTGATAATTTATTATCCTTCTTAGCTTCTTGAGGGACATTTTCTTATATGGTTGTAGCCGTAGAAATACCCAATCACTACAACAAAACTTCTTTCGCTGCGATGTTGATATGCCTGTTGTTTCATTCTATTATGTGCCAACACGAGGTTATCCTTTAAGAGTTGGAGGACTTGTTGTTGATGTTCGATGTGATATTCCACTGCCTGAACCTTAGAATTTTCTCTAAATATGATGTGATGGATGGTGGCTGATACCAATAAAGTGCCATAAATGGGGTCAATTTTGTTGCTGTATGGAAGGAAGTGTTATACCACCATTCAGCCAGAGGCAACCATTTGACCCATTGTCTATCTATCAGATACAAAGCAACGAAGATATCCTTCCAAACATTTGTTTACTATCTCAGTTTGCCCATCAGATTGAGGATGATAAGATGAGCTATGAGCTAACTGAGTACCACGACAAGAAAATAATTCTGTCCAAAAATTTCCAGTAAAAATGGGATCTCTGTCACTTACAATAATCTTTGGGTTTCCATGTAGCTTTTGAATTGTTTCCATAAATGAACTAGAAACTGTACTGGCTTTAAATGGATGTGATAATGCACAAAAGTGGTGTTGCCGCTAGTCTTCCACTTCCTTCTTCATATTTATCTATATACCTTATTGTTTTGTTAAAGTATGCATTCAGCTACGGAATTGGCCTGTTTTTGCTAATCCAGATTTTTGCAGCTATTTCCATTGTTAACAGGGTTCAGATGCTCTAGCTCAGCCAAGGAAGATATGGATGGATGAGGAATGATCCCCTCATGGATTATTTCCTATTCTATCGATATAATCCTTCAAGAAGACCGCATGATAACACGGTCAACTGCAAGATTATCACCGGGACAAAGACCGAGTTTTCTCGAAATCTTATCGATTTTATTTTCCAAATAGAAAATCGATTATTTAGTGATATAGTTTGATTTAGTAAGATCAAAATAAATATATATAGGCTTGAAACTCTCATACTGTTATACAGAGAAGTATTATAAAAGCAATGGCCGCTCTGTGTTTTGGGTGTGCGCTGATATATATAAATTTTAAGGACATCTTGTTACACTTGTTTGCAAGTAATAGACTTGGTTTATGTTTTCCATAATACATTGATTGGAGATTGTCGACTGTTTCGTGGAGGGCCCCTACGTCCAATACAAAGTCCTTAACCAATTGCACATAGATTTCCTTATTTTCTTTATCGTTGATGCTTTGTTTTGTGTTTGAAATGTAGTATGATGAAATTCACAATTGAATTGTTGTCCGCATAAGCAGTTCCCTTTGCTTTATACCTAGCTTAATTTTGTTATTTCATTTGCTTTTTATCTGGTACAATTTGATCATTTTCCTTGCTTTCTACCTAGTGTAGTCAACTGTTTCATTGATCCAGGTGGATGTCAGTGACCACCCACTTATCCCATTTAGACCCCTACAACTATCTCTTTCAGTTTTTCGGTTTCCTTAATTGTAGCACAATTTACTATTTTTAGCAGTTTTTCGTGTCATGAACTTCCGAAACCGTTTTGAGGCCCTAAACAACGTTTTTTGGGAAATTTGGGGGAAACATGATTCCATGGACTGATGTTGCCCTTCCCAAAGTGGTAGTGCTTGGATAGATCTTTCTAACGAGCTATTGTACATGTCAAACGGAGATCGTATGCCAAAGTTATGACCCCGGGAAATTGATCTACCAATTTACCCAAACAGGGCCCACAATTTGGCATTTCATCTTCTAGGGTTAGGTTTTGGGATGTTAAGGGTTTTCCATTGTTTCTTAACAATAAATAGGCCTTTGAGCCTCACTGTAACACAGTTCAGAGGCATGTAGCTGCCACATCTCTTCTCAAAGATAAGCTACCATGGCCCTAGTTGGTTTATTTCCAATTCTGTTTGTAAGCAGATTTCAGTATTTTACATTAATGAAATGAAGTATTATTTCCACTGCATCTCTGTGTTTATGGTTATCTCTGTAATTTTTTGTGTTCATGTTTAAATCCAGATCAATGGTATCAAAATGGTCTGCTTTTTCTCTATTTTTCTTTGCATGTCCCCAACGAGATCAGGATATAAGGAGTTAGGGCTTAAACTAGTCAAACCTTTGCAAGACCAGCCTCGCAAAGCTTGACGGCCTCCCATGGTGGATGAAAAGAAAGATGAGGGGGCAGGAGATCCCATCAAAAGCTTGCTCGAAGAAGCCCTTTAGTGACAAAGGAACGTGATGATAGATAGCTTTGCGCATATCCTTCAGCGGATACCCAGAGGCAACGCATCAGCTTCCAACAGCTACTCTGGAAATGCAACATCGTTTAAGATACGAGTTAACTTTGAAATCCCCATTTTCAAGGGTCAAATAGACACATATGTCATAGATAAATGGTTAAATCTGCTAGATGGGTATTTTTCTGTTCATGATTTTTCTAGTTGGGAAAAGATTATTTTCTCTCTTCTCAAAGTAGCCCCCCACGTCAAGCACTGGTGGGAAACCTACTGCGAGTAGAAGAATGAAAGTACAAGCTCACTATTTTCAGCTGCACCCACTTGGGATTCATTTCGGGATGCCATCAAGGAGCAGTACTACCCTGTTAAAAGCTACGAGGACAAATACATAAAGTGGACCATGTTGCGACAGGGAAGGGACCAAGATGTGCCAGAGTTCACAAACATTTTTCATACCCTTCCGACACAGTTAGGTATCAAATATTTTGATCTACATCTGGTACTCAAATATCACGGCTACCTACACAGATACATCCAGGAAGAGATGGAGTTCTTGAACATCTCCTCACTCGGCACAACGTACCGATACGTTGTCAAAATCGAGCAAAAGTTCAAACAAAAGAAGCGAGACTTTGGATCTGCAAATCCGAAGCCCAAAGGACAAAGCCAAGGTGGAGTGGTTCAAGACAACTCGTTGAAGCCGCAAGAAAAGAACAACACCACGAAGCCGAAGAAGGACATAGGAAAGTGGTGTGAGTTCCACAAGAGTCCCACTCATAACACAAGTGAGTGTTGGACCAAGCAGTTGCTGGTGGCCGAGTTGAAGGCTTCTGAATTAGATGCATGTTCTGACCCTGAGCCAGAACATGACAAGGGGAATGGAAAAGGGAAGCAGATCCTTGCGCCAGTGTTGCCACCGTCAAGATCCAGAAAAATGAGCCCGAAGATCCAAAGGAGGGGGAACGTCTTTTCCACTCATAGATGTAGGTGAAGGGTTCGCCACTGCAATTCATTGTTGATAGTGGTAGCCAAAAGTACCTCATTTTAGCAAAGGTCGTGAAGTGTTTGGGCCTACCAACTACACCACA
>APFE030918027.1:47682-67125 GCA_000404065.3 Pinus taeda
AATTATACTAGCCTCTAGCATTTCTGCAACCATACGTTCAATTTCACACTTTTGGGCATAGGGATATCTGTATGGCCTGATGTTTGGAGGAACACTTCCTGGAATCACATGAATAGCATGATCATGATCATGAATAGGTGGGAGACCTTTGGGAGTCTCAAATACCTTGGAATGATTGTCCAAGACTATTTGGAGATCTGGAGAAATAGATGATTCCAATGTGGAAACATCTAGCGAACATAATTGTGCAATTACACCTTTTTGTTCCCTTTTTAGAAGCTTTGTCATACCATTAGAGCTGATTATCTTTCCTGGTTTCCCTGTAATACCTCTTAATACAACTTCCTTTCCTTCCATAGAAAATTTTATGAAAAGTTCTTGAAAATTAAAAGCTATTGTACCCAAGGATTGTAGCCATTGGACTCCTAATACAACATTAGCACCTCCCATTGGAATGGAGAGCATTGGGCTAGTCAATATATATTCTCCCATGGATAGCTTGATATTATGGCACTTTCCGGGGCAATTTATTGTTCCTCCATTTGCAACCATCACTTGACACTCTGGTGCTAGATATAAGAAGCAATTCAATTCTTTTGCTACCTTACAATGAATAAAATTGTGGGTACTTCCTGAATCAATCAACACTATACCTTTTTCTTCTTGATTTGTCCTTCTATCTTGATGGTTTGAGGAGTAGTAATTCCCGCCAATACATTACAAGATATTCGGATTCATTTGTTCTTCATCTAGGCTTTGTTCCTGGAGTATATCCTCTTCTTTTGACCTTCTTGCTCCTTTTCTTCTTCCTCTTCACAATCTATGTAGAATAATTTATTCTCAACACACTTATGACCTTTAGTGTATTTACTATCACAACTATAACAAAGCCCTTTTGCTCTTTTTTCTTCCAATTGTTGTGGTGTCAACCTTGTAGGTTGTGGAAGACTAGGGACAACACTTCCATCTTTAATAGTTGTGAGTGGTATGCTTCTTGGTTGCCATAATTTTGCTTTCCATTTTTCTTGCTAACCTGAATGCCTTCTCTAATGAATCAGGTTCCCAAAGCCGAACATCATGTTGGATATTATCCTTTAAAGACCCTATGAACACATCAATCCTATGCTCCTCTGGAATATCTTTTACCCTTATGTTCAATTTTTGGAACTCCTCAATGTGCTCCATTATTGAACCCTTTTGTTTGAGACTTATCAATTGACTAAAAAAAGTGTTGCTTTTTGTATCCTCATAATGTGCTATCAATTCTTCCTTAAAAATTGCCCAAGTGATAAATTGTTTACGAGAGCAAAGCCATTGATACCATACAAACTGATTTGGTTCCAAATATAAAGTTGCCATACGTACCTTTTGTGTGTTTTGCACAATATTGAGATCGAAAAATTGCTCCATCTGTAATATCCATGTTGCGGGATCCTTGCCATCAAACTTTCTCATATCAATTTTTGGAATATGATGGGTCTTCGATCCAACATTAGAGTCTATGAAATCATCATTAACATTTCTTTTGTTCTCATCATGAGTTTCCTTTACTACCCTTAACCGTTAGTAAGCATTTCTTGTAGAAACCTTGTTAAATCTGTCTTCAAATCTTCCATGCCTATCTTCAAATCTTCCATGCTTGTCTTTAAACCATCCATATTAGCTTCTACATATTTCTTTAAACCATCCATCTTAGGTTTTGTTGATTTTTGTGCAAGTGACACTTGTTGCACTTGGTCTTGTAATTTTGATATATCATGTTGCATTTCTTCCTCTTCTTCATGAGTCATGCTAGAGCTTTTAGGTTGCCTACTAGGTGTTTGCATTTTATTTCCTCGGGGCATCAATTACCGATACTAATTCTTTACTATTCCCTTTTAATTCCTTCAAACTAATTTTTGAAACCAAGCTTATGCAAAAATTTAAAAAAAACTACACACCTTTTTTCACTTTGTAGGAGCTCAATATTGAATCTGATGTATCTCTGTAATTTTGGATCATCTAGTTCTGAAACTGCAAACTACAGTATCCCTCTGCATCCTCTTATCCAAATTGGATTCTCGAGGGAAGAGTTATGCCAAAGCTCCCACAATGACCTGATTATAGACTAGTCCAGTAGAGCGAACTTGTACGACGTGCCATGAGTCACTGTTTCAACCTTTGTCTCTACAAACTATATAGAAGAAACTACAGTCCGTCCTCTTTCTGCACCTTTTTATGAAATTTCAATCTGATGCTCAGAGAGAAAGTTATTACGATTTTCCCCAGGTCACCTGTTTGGAATGTAATTCAGGAGTCCACAAAAAGACTAACTTCCTCAGTTCATATATCCACAAATATAGCCTCAAAATCTCTAAAATTCGGACCCGAGCTTCAGCGTGATATCTTCTCAAATGGGTTTTGTTTTTAACTTCTGAAACGTTGCAGAAAAAATGTCATAGCAAAAATTACATGATGACCTGTTTGGAGCAGCGAAACCCTAAAATCCAAAGCTCTGATACCAAATGTTATGAAACCAGCTGAAGAAAAGATAGAAGAGATAGATCAACGCCTTAGAATTAAGCCTCTTTGAGGGGGCAACCTCCTTTACATTACATAAATGAACAATTATTTGATGATTCAAATGACAAAACCTCCTTTCTTTATATAGGAGTCTAAGGAGTCACAATATAACCTAGCCGACCTAACAATAATAATATAAAGCCACAAAAATAACAATAGAGGGATTCTATGGGACACAATAATAACAATATGGGGACAATAGGGTCACAACAATATTAATACGGGGTACAACTACAATAGTAATGCGGTAATCACTAGTATTATAGGGACCCAACAATGATGGATAGCTTTGCGCAGATCCTTCAGCGGCTACCCAAAGGTGACGCATTAGCTTCCAGTAGCTACTCTGGAAACGCCACATCGTTTAAGGTTTAAGTGAATTTTGAAATCCCCATCTTCGATGGTCAAATAGACCTAGATGTGGTAGATAAATGGTTAAATCTACTAGAGGGTTATTTTTCTGTTCATGAATTTTCGAGTCGGGAAAAGATCGTTTTCGCTCTTCCCAAAGCAGCCCCCCACGTCAAGGACTGGTGGGAAACCTACTGCGAGCAGAAGGATGAAAGTACCGGCTCACTATTTTCAGCCACACCCACTTGGGATTCATTCCGAGATGCCTTCAAGGAGAAGTACTACCCTGTCAAAAGCTATGAGGACAAATACATCAAATGGACCATGTTGCGGTAGGGATGGTACCAAGATGTGCATGAGTTCACCAACATTTTTCATACCCTGCGCACACAGTTGGGTATCAAAGATTCTGAGCTGCATCTGGTACTCAAATACCGCGGCTGCCTACACAGATACATCCAGGAAGACATGGAGTTCTTGAACATCTCCTCACTCAGCACAACATATCGATACACTGTCAAAATCGAGCAAAAGTTCAAACAGAAGAAGCGAGACTTTGGATCTGCAAATCCGAAGCCCAAAGGACAAAGCCAAGGTGGGGTGACCCAAGACAACCCCTCTAAGCCTCAAGAAAAGAACAACACCACGAAGCCGAAGAAGGACACAAGAAAGTGGTGTGATTTCCACAAGAGTCCCACTCATAACACAAGTGAGTGTCGGACCAAGTAGTCGTTGGTGGCCGAGTTGAAGGCTTCTGAATCAGATGCATGTTCCGACTCTGACCCAGAACTTGATAAGGGGAATGGAAAAGGGAAGCAGATCATTGATGCAAATCCCAATGCCACTATTGCCACTGCCAAGATCCAGAAGAATGATCCTAAAGACCCAAAGGAGGGGGAGTGCCTTTTCCACTCACAAATGTGGGTGAAGGGTTCACCACTGCAATTCGTTGTTGACAGTGGGAGCCAGAAGAACCTTGTTTCAGCAGAGGTCATGAAGCGGTTGGGCCTACCAACTACACCACACCCACAGTCGTACAGTATCGGGTGGCTTCACGAAGGACGAGATCTGAAAGTTCGCCAACATTGTCGCCTTCCCTAAAGCATCAAGCCCTTCACAGATGAGGTATTGTGTGATGTTACACCTCCAGATGTTTGTGATGTACTATTAGGCGAACCATACTTGTGGAGGCGACATACTGTGTATGAGTCAAGGCCTTGTGTTGTCATTATTTCTTTGGATAATTCATTATACAGGATATTGGAGGTAGCCCCACCTACTGCCACCTCTTTGATCACTGCCAAGAAAGGCAGCAAGCTCATCTCTCAAACTAGGAAATTCATTTTCTGCTTGGTTCGCTCCCAAAGTAAGGGGAAGATCGTTGCTACATCCATGAACACCACAAAGGGTTCCTCCACGCAGCGGCAATAGCAAAGGGATATGGTCATGACAAAACATAGGAACAACTTCTCCTCACCCACAGGGGTACCACACAAGTTTCAGGTGGGCAACAAAGTCTGGTTGCATCGACAAAAAGAATGCCTTACCAGAACCGATCAGAAGCTCAGACCACTCCAACAAGGTCCTTACAACAGTACCAAGGCTATGGGGAACAATGCTTTGGAGCACATCATTCCTCCATTCCTTCGCCTGCACCAAGTGTTCAATGTGGACCGTCGTCGACCATGCTTCCCACCATTACTGAACACATCAGAGATTGTAGGACAAGTTCAGCAGATGGAGGAACTCAACGCAATGGGGACCATTGCTTCCTAAGGGGGGATGAATGATCCATCCAGGTGGATGTTGGTGGCCACCTGCCAAGTCCACTTGGACCCCCACCTTTTTTCTCTCAGCATTTTTAGTATCCTTAATTGTAGCACAACTTACTATTTTTAGCAGTTTTTCGGGTCCTGAACTTCTGGAGCGGTTTTGAGGCCCTAAACGACATTTTTTTGGAAAATATGGGGGCAACATGGTTCCATGGACCGATGTTTCCCTTCCCAAAGTGCTAGTGCTTGGATGGATCTTTCTAACAAGCTATTGTACATGTCAAATGGAGATCGTATGCCAAAGTTACAACCCCGGGAAGTTCATGTATCAATTTACCCAAACGGGGCCCATAGTTTGGTGTTTCATCTTCTAGGGTTAGGTTTTGGAATGTTAAGGCTTTTCCATTGTTTCTCAACAATAAATAGGCCTTCGAGCCTCATTGTAACACAGTTCAGAGGCATGTAGCCACCACATTTCTTCTCAGAGATAAGCTACCATCGCCCTAGCTGGTTTATTTCCATTACTGCTTGTAAGCATATTTCAGTATTTTACATTAATGAAATGAAGTATTACTTCCGCTGCATATCTGTGTTTATGGTTATCTCTGTAATTTGTTTTGTTCCTGTTTAAGTCTAGATCACATACCCACTTGTAGATCTTCTCTGATCTAGATCTCCAGCCTAGTCTACATCAACAAAGCCACGAATATCCAACACTCTATCCAATCCTGGTCTTCCTTGGTAGCACAAACCATAATCGCTAGTGTCACGCAAATACCTGAATACCCGCTTCACTACTGTCTAATGCTTCTTCCCTGGTTTTGACATAAACCTGCTCATTACTCCCATTGCATGTACAATGTCTGGTCTAGTACAAACCATTGCATACATTAGGCTACTGACTGCACTTGCATATGGAACACGGGACATGTCCTTTTCCTCTTCTTGTGTCTTGGGACACTGTTGAGCAGATAACCTCACACCTACAGGAATAGGAACCTTCACCGGTTTACTATCCTTCATATTAAACCTCTGCAATATTGTCTCGACATACTTCCTCTGGTTTAACTGGAGCTTCCTCTTTGTCCAATCTCTTTTAATTTCCATGCCCAAAATATAGTTTGCAGCACCAAGATCTTTCATGCCAAATTTGGTGGACAAATGGGTCTTCAAATCCTGGATAATTTCTTTGTCATTTCCAACCAACAATATATCATCCACATACAAGACCAGATAAATAACATGGTCACTAGTTAATTTAAAAATACACACAATGATCTGCTTTGCTTCTGGTGAAGCCAAGTCCCCGTATAAATGTCTCAAATTTCTGATACCACATCCTTGGTGACTGTTTTAACCCATACAAAGACTTCTTTAACTTGCATACCAGTTCTTCTTACCCGTCACCGCAAAGCCTTCAGGTTGCTTCATGTAGATTTCCTCTTCCAAATCCCCATGAAGAAATGTTGTCTTCACATCCATCTGTTCTACCTCAAAATCAAAAGCAGCAGCAACAGATAAAAGTAATCTAATAGAAGTTACCTTGGCAACAGGAGAAAAAATATCACCAAAATCAATTCTCGACACCTGGGAAAAACCTTTTGCTACCAACCGAGCTTTGTATTTCTCCACCTTTCCTTTTGCATTTGTCTTCTTCTTGAACACCCGTTTGTTGCCAATGGGTTTCCTTCCAACAGGAAACTCTACCAGATCCCAAGCCTCATTTTTGTGCAAAGATTTCATTTCATTAACCATGGCCTCTTTCCAGAGTTTTCCATCCTCTGAATCTACTGCTTCCTTCACAATTTTAGGATCATTGTCAGTAATAGATAAAGCAAAATGTGAACAAAATGTAGATGGACTATACCTTTATGGCTGCCTTCTTTCTCGAACTGATCTTCTCACACCTGGAGTTTGTGGCTCTTCATCTTCTAATTCCTCCTCTACTGTAAAGTCTGATTCTTCCTCCTTAAGCTCAAACTCTATCTGCTCAGGTTCCTGTCGTTGGACTTCATGTTTAATAACATCTTTTACCTCTCTGAACACCACATCTCGGCTATACAGAACCTTCCGTGTGACTGGGTTCCAAATCTTATAACCCTTTAAACCATCCTTATACCCAATAAAGATGCACTTTTCAGATTTACTATCCAACTTGGTTCGTTTCTCCTTTGGAACATGTACATATGCATCACATCCAAATACCCTTAGATCTGAAAGAGATGGTTTCTTACCAATCCATACCTCTTGTGAAGTCTTATCCTCCAATGCTGATAAAGGTGAGCTGTTGACCAGGTAACATGTAGTATCCACTGCCCTAAAATAACCCGACACCACTGAGCATGCTTCTTGCCCTTTCCATCCACGTCTTATTCATTATTTCTACAACTCCATTTTGTTGAGGTGTATATGGAGTAGTATGTTATACCACACTTCTTATAGAATTATTCAAATTCCTTGCTGTAAAACTCTCCACCATTATCTATCCTCAGCACCTTTATTTTCTTCTCTATCTAATTTCCATGAGAGCCTTAAATTCTTTAAACCTATCAAAGGCTTTAGATTTCTTCTTAAGGAAATATATCCATGTATTCCTTGAGAAGTCATCTATAAATGATACACAGTACACAAACTTACCCAGCGATGGAACCTTCACAGGTCCAAACACATCATTGTGCACAAGTTCTAATATCTATTTCTCCCTCTTACTACCAGAGGGGAACTCACCCAATTCTACTTCCCATATACACAATTTTCATAGAAATCAAAATCCAGAGAGCTATTACTCATACCTTCTACCATACCTTTACCATGAAGTATTCGAAGGCCCTTCTCTCCAATATGTCCAAGCCTTTGATAGCACAACATGGTCTTCTCTCTAGAGACTACTAGATTTCCTGCTCCACTTTCAGGAACCAAAGAACTGTTGTACCCATCAATAACATTGCTACCTTGAAGCTTGTACATATTTCTAATTCAAACTCCCTGCATCAATACCAGTGCTCCACGAACCATTTTGTAGGTATCCTTCTCGAACAATGTTTTTACACCTGCATCATCTAGCTTGCTTACAGAAATCAGATTTCTGGCCAATGCAGGAATATGCAAAACACCCAGAAGTGTTCTAACCCTTCCACCTTGCAACTTCAACTTTACTTTTCCATGACTAATGATTCTATCCTTCCTATCATACCCTAAGAAGACTTCACCACCATCGCATTTCTCATACTCGTAGAACCACTCTCTATGGGGAGTGAAGTGAAAGGATGCACTTGAGTCAATCAACCATGCCTCATGATCTGCATGTGTACTTGAAGAAGCCAAGTACACATCCCCACCTTCATCTAAGGTGGTTTTCACCTCTGCAGAAGGACCATCATTAGATCCCTTTCCTTTATCAGGAGCTTTAGATTTACAGTCCATTTTTTAGTCGCCTTCCTGTCCGCATTTCTAGCACACCACCTTTACAGGTTTTCCTGGAGATTTAGATCTCCCTCTAGATTTAGATCTCCCACTCGATGACTTATTTTTGTTTCTATTCTAGGATTGTCCTCGTACAAACAAGGCATCACCATTCTGGCTCTCCATATTTTTCTGTCTCATCTCCTCCATCAGCAAGGATGAGACTATTTCATCAAACTGCAAGGTAATTGCATTGCTACCTATTGCAATAACCAGACTATCCCATGAATCTAGTAGAGAACACAACAAAATGATGCACTTATCTTCATCTGAAATTTTAATATCAATAGAGGTTAACTGACTTACCATAATATTAAATGAGTTCAAATGCTCTGTCACCAAGTGTCCATATTTCATCCTCAAGTTATACAGCTTTTTCTGAAAGAACAATTTATTCACTAGAGACTTAGATTAGTACAAAGTCCCTAACTTGTCCCACAAAGCCTTCATCGTAGCTTCCCTTGATACATTCAGCAATACTGAATCTGAGACACACAATCGTGTTGTTTTCTTTGCCTTCCAATCCAACTTTTTCCATTCTTCCTCAGACACTCATGTTGGTTTAGTGCCTGGATCTACCACGATCCACTGATCTTTATCCACCAACAAATCCTCCATCTTATGTTTCCACAACTCTAAACTCTAACCATTAAATTTCTTGATCTCTATCTTTCCACTGCTCGCCATCTTCTTTGACCACCAGAATCGATCTCGCATATCTCCCATTGAACAGGGTCTACCACAGGCCTGAGCGAAACCCCTCAACAACAAAGGCATCCCCTTGAAGCTAAAACAGCTCCGATACCAAATGTAGGTTTTAACCCCATATAGAAATTACCTGCATACGAATTCTAAAACACATAAAATAAACAATGTGAGAGCATAACACATAAAACACATAGACGTAGAGATTTTCCCGTGGATCACAAAACCGGGACTACCAGCTTGATTTTTCATTATGTTCCTTTCAATGTTATAATACATATTTATACATGCCAAAGCATCCAATACCATGGACTGAAAACGATCGCGTCCAATACCATGGACTGAAAACCATCGCATCCAAGAAACATGTGTGAAAATCATGCACAAAACCACAGGTGGGTCCACCCAACATAACATAGGGTCCAAAACCAAAGGTTAAGGATACACCTCAAACACCCTGTGACTCCCACCCCCCCCCCCACTACACAATTGGCACAACGAAGGGGGGCTCCACCCCCCCTCTAACCCCCCAGTTAACTACATGGGCTAGTCATGGAAAGAATATAACACAACCCAACAAATAGAGAGTTTGATATGGTTAATGTTGAGATTTGGCTTGTTAATCATTGATTAAGGTTATTGATATTTGGGATTAATTATTCAATGATTGAGCTTGTGTTGGTTGTGAGTATAGTCTGAAATGTTTTGAAAAGTGATCTACCAAATCTGTGTTGTTGCAGGTGGTCTTAGTCAGAAAGATTTTGAAACATGGCTCACAAGAAATATGAGGGAATAGTAGTTGCAGGAATAGTAGCTTCCTTCGAGTAGAAACTAGAAAATATAGTAGAGGTAGTAGCCTTTAGCAGGTAGCAAAATGGCAAAAACATACACCAGTCCAAGATGTAAAGATTCTTTACAATAATAAGAAGACGAAGTAGACCACAACAAGGGTTGTTTTCTCCCAAATTAGGTTTCCACCTAAAAATATCAATATCTCTATGCGTTATATGTGGATGTGTTGAATTTTTATTTTACGTCATGCACTGTTACTTTGCTAACTCAATTAAATATTGATGAAATTGTGAAAAAATAAGTAATTTTCATATAAGTTTGTTATATTCACTAAGAACATGTACATAAGCGTATTGATTCAAATAAAGTTGTGTATAAATCTTTGAAAGTGAATTTGAAATAAAACATTAATCATTTGAAATAAAACATTCATTCACCTTGCACTCTGAGTGTTTTTTGACATTGGTCATTTTACACATGTCTCGATATTATCATATTTATTCTATTGTAAAGATAACGTAATTGATAAAATAATTACAAAGATATCAATTAACTAACATATTGAGATGACCATATCCCAAAAGAGTGTTGATAAAATGTGTTTTGTGCGTAAAGTCATTATTAGTCCCCACCATCTCAACATGAGACTATAGTAATCGAAAACGATGAAGTTAATATTAGTTGATCTATTTGCTAGTGCCCGTTCATCGCATTTAATCAAATCTTTTAAGAAAATAGTGATTTCCTATCTTATATGGCCTCTTCCCGAGCTAAAGAGGCTGAAATCGTATATTATCTTGGCTTTGTGTGGTTCATTTTTTGGAGCTGTCGACTAATACAAACATTAGTCTACCCGTATGAAATGCTAGCTCCTAGGTATTATCTATGTGGAAATTGGTACATCCTTCCTGCTATGACTGATGGGATTTCTCTAGCCATTTATTAGTATTTGAAGTTGCTAGCAACAATGTCTCTGAAGTTACCACCTGTTGCTGTTGTGTCTACTGTGGTGTTGCTACATGTTGCTATGGTGTTTGCATGTTGTTGTGGTGTCTACGGAACATAAGTTGCATGTTGTTGTGGTGTCTACAAAACAAAAGTTGAACTTAAGTTGGAGAGAACAGAAGAATATCATAGTTGTGTAGCTGGCCAGAATAGGAGGATCATAACTGTGTGTTTTCTAGGATGTGCATACACCCTCCACACGCTAGCATGCCTGCTCTTCTACCTTTGTTCCTTATGCAACATGATACTCTGTTTGTTTCCTTTGTGCCTCCTGCTACTCAATATTATCTGGTCTCGATGCAAATTTGTACTTGTTTCCCATGAAGCTATGCTCTTTGCATCTATACTTGTTTCCCATGGAGCTATGCTCTCGAATTGTGTTTGAATCAATCGCCAAATAAAGCGTTTTAGCTAACCCCCTAACGCTATCACCTAGCCTACTGATGATGCTAGAGGGTTTTGAACTACTGCTTTATATGCAGGGTAAAAAAATTCAACCGGTGAAATAACTTCTTTTACCTTTGTCCTTGTTTCTTATTATGGGTAAGTTCGGTCAGCTATCCCTACAAATTGATATGCTCCATATACGGAATTCAAAGTGTTGGTTACTCTGTCAGAGCTTCCCTGCATGAATTAAACTTGCTCAGCTAGGTTACTATAAAAAACAACTTAAGGAGGCCAACCGATATAGTTAAAGGGGTTTTCTAGGCATTCTCTTTAATTGGTTTTTATTCAATCGTTCAAGTTGTGTTTCAGGTCGGATGAAAACATCCACCTAATACATAACCAAAACAAGCTAAGTAACATTGGTAAGATCGATACATACCTTCCCATCGAATTTCCATTTCAACCATGCTTTTTTGTTCCAGTCCTTTTCTTTTCTTATCTTCCCTGTGTCTTTTCTTTTCCCTTTTGTAATGGGTGAATAGTTATGCATGCCACTTGCAACATTTTATAGCGACCTGAAATACCAATGTAATATCAAGCAAAAGTTTCTTTGTGAATTTTTGTTATCCAGAATTACGGTAAATTCTATCATTGATTGTTGGGCATCTACATATTCTAGTTGTAGGGAGTACCAAGTACCAGAGGTACCCATTCCCGGAGCTACCAAGTACATGAACGTGGATTCGTCCTTGGGATTCAAGAAGCGCCCTCAATTGTGGTAAATCTACCTACATCTCAAGCCTTTCGGGATCACTCATGTGCAACTATATCCCGAATAAGGAGGTGACATTGGCAAATAAAAAGAGCACGAATACTTAATAGGAAACATATCTACTAATGAAACAAAGAACAAACCATTATTAGTTTTTCTTATATCAGCTAGAACGGAGGGGAGATCACAACTATAAGGTTGTAGCTAACCGAAAATTTCATGTCATCTGCAACCATTCTAACTATTATTCTGATCACTCAAACTACTATTGTGAGTACTGAAAGAGTTAGACGGATGATTAGTTTTTACCTAAAATAATGCAGTTGTATTAGGCAGTTCAGTGTGTCCAAGTGTCGAGCTAGAAACAAACTTTTTGAGCTTTTTCTAATCCAAGATGCCAACCTTCCTCTTCCAGGGAACTTGGGAATCAATACTTTGGACACTTTGCATGCATGCAAGCGCAGTGAGGCAAGCCTCTCGTTTTAAATTGATTTTAGTTTAAAATTTAATTTTAATTTAAGAATGAAATTTTGGAATGAATTCTTCGGACACCAATTAAGAATGAAACTCCAAAATCAATTCCTCCAATAGTTGGGATGAACGGAAAGGTGAGAGTCACATGCCTCTAATTTTAATTTCATTTTAATTTATTTATTATTATTTAAAAAAATCTATGATTTTATTTATTATTATTGTGTTATCTGCATCTTGAAAATTTGTGGCATTGAGTTACCCGCTCTTTCAGGCCCCCTTATCCTGTGGCCTCTTGACCATGAGTGCTTTTAGAGTGAGTTGTATTACTCTCTTTAGGCTATGTGAATTCAGATCAACATTTCTTATTTAGTTTTGAGTGTTCAGATCAACATTATTGTCAAATAAGTCTTTTCATTAACATCCCCATCCGATCTCCCCGTAAAGCCAATTCGCTTTTGTTTGTTGCTTTTCATCCCTTGCTTTCTCTCTAGCATAGACAATCTGTTGAATCTTCATAAAATAAATAAGGTAGAATGGAAGTAAGGACCAACAGCTATAATTCTAGATTTTGGGTTAGTAAGGTGTTTCAGTTCAGTTGTATATCCAAATCAAGATTTTGAATTTTGTGAGATTGAGATTATGTCTTTTATTCTCTCTTTCTAGTTCTAATAGTGAGCTTGGGCTTCTCCTTAGAACCATATTTAACTGTATTTGTCTACAATTTCTTATGGTAGTAGATTGGACTTCTTGTGTCGCTAGTGTATCAAACAAATATTGGTTCGAGCAGTTAATTTAAGCAAGAAATAAATTAAACTTAAAACTGAATGGAAATAAAAAAGAATCACACAAGTAAACACAAGATTTTACGTGGTAAAACCTTGACAATGTGTCAAGGAAATATCCACTAGGCAACGGATTGGGTATTTATTTAATCAAGAATGATTCTCCATCATTACATGATCTCAGGCATTCACCAGTTTTATAAGAGCCTCTCCTCCGTTACATAACTACTATTAGTTAGAAATCTCATTATAAAACTAACTGGTAGTAATTACTATGACTTTACACATAATCACATGTCTTGTTGTCACATTTCAACAATGACAATGCTTGTATTTGGGTTCATCTTGAATTTATTCCCCTTGTAGTGTTCTTGAAATAAATACAACTAATATTATCTCTAACTTCAATATTATGGATGATTTGGTCATTTCCATCTTGGTTTTTTACATATTCCAAGTCTTAAGTAACATCATTTCACCTTTTTACATCTTCTTGGATGTGTTTCATGCACCTTTGCTTGTCAATGTGTAATGTCTTCTGTTGTTTACTCCATTGCAAGTTGAGATACATGGTCATGTCTAATGCTGCTTTCTCTTTCTTTGTGTGGGTTTTTCCTTCGGTTGATGGTTTACTTGTCCCCTAAATGAGTAGACCACATATAGCAGATAATTTGATGGTTTCTTTGTCCATGGATTAATTAGAGTTGGAGCTTCCATGCTATGAAAACGAAACTTAAGTTGTTCATGATGTTGCCCATCACTTGTTTTGAGAGATTTTGAAGCAAAGTCACAAAGAGTTTAAGAACTATGGGTGAATGAGTTCCGTGTCATTACTTGTGTTAATGTCGTTGAGTAAGAAGTGGTATATCGTTGAGTAAGAAGTGATATCAAATATTTGATGCCTAGGTTTTCATTAAGAAATTTTGATCCTTGCAAATTTCAAGCCTGAGTGCACGACATATTGTGAATGTTAAAATGGCAACATTTGCACTATTCTAACAAGAAAAAAGCTTAGATTTCTAATCCTTTCTATTTTCTGTCAAAGAGCTTCAGACGATGGTTCAACTACTATGTTGTTAGGCTAATATGATTCAGATGATTCACTAGATGCAAAGCCCCATTGTCAAAGAAGTGCATTGGATGCAAAACCCCGTCACAAGATCAAATTATGCTTGTGTCTAGACCAATTCGAGTAAACCGATCGAAGCAAACCACAAAAATAGGATACGTTTTTTGTGAACATTGAATCTCTGTTGGCCTATTAAAGTTGTTGAAGACTTTTGCAGTCTAATTTTGCATTAGTCGATGTCTTCTAGAGATCATGTTCTTCACTTTTGCTTGTAATTAATCTATTATGATCTCTTTTACTTCACCTTTTCTTTTCTTTTTTACAGGTTGTTTCTATCTCTGGTCCAAACCTCTAGCATTATTAGAAACCTGTAGTTGTACCCTCACCGAACTTCTTGAGCGTCTCGGTTCATATTGACATTTTCCAGATGTAACTTTATTTTTCCTACAATAGCTTGGGAGAACTCTGCAACAAAAAGTATTGAAACTATTGTGGGTGAGTTTAACTTGCCCATAGATAGTCAAACTAAGGAGCAAGTTAACTCAGCTTGGCAATAGGGCCAAGTTGAATTTGATTTGGGAGTATTGGAAGACTAGGCTGAGTTTTTTATTTGTTGCCCTCACTAATGAACTCATCTTCCTTCTCGGGGTGTTGAATATCAATTGAAATGTACTGGTATGACAACTGAGTTCTACATCGGCTGTGGCAAGCTTGAAATCGTTAAGCATGTTTTCTTGCATTGTAAAGTTGCCAAAATGTTATGTGCTTGGATTTTCTACTAAGTATAATGTTATCTTTCTCTATATACATTGGAAAAATGCATTGTGGTTGGAGACAAATGGATGATTTGACACACAAGTCAGACTATTTTGTATCTAATGCACCAATCGACTTTTCTGTCTTATGTAAATGATGTTGTTGGGATGCTTTCCTTGGGCTACACTCGTTGTTGCACTATTTTTTGTTGTGTTTTGAAATTCATTCCTATTAACTGTAGTCCAAAGAGCTATACCAGCAAGTTTAACAGTTACTTATGATACCATAATTCACACTCTGGGACTACCTCTATTTCATCTTTGTCCCTACAGCTTACATCTAGGCCCTCTGATTAGTAATTGTAAAGCACTAAGATTTGTGGGATCAGTGATAGCAAAGCACTTCAATCTCTTCCTACTAGGAGTTAAAGTGGTGATGTTCAACTAGATGTGGAGGCAGCTAGCTCTACTTGGTTGGTTGTTGAACAAAAAGCACTAGTCCATTGTACCGCCCCTCGCAGAATATGGGCTATTGCCCTTCTAAGAAGAGAAGTGTCTATATCATCAGTCATTCTCAATCAATCTGTTGAACTAAACTAATACGCTCGTAAGTAAACTAAACAACATGCCTTCATATCCCCCATATGTTTGCAACTTTGGAATGGTTGAATTTGGGGATTGGATTTCATTTCTATATTTGTGGCTTTTTCAAGTTCAATTATGATAGGCATTGACAATTTCATTGAATGTCGGAACATTTAACGAACTGAACCTAAACACTTAAGTGAACTTAATTTTGTTCTTATAATATTGAAACAAAATTTGACATAATAAATTGATCGGACTACACCTCGGTTTTACCTTATTCTCCGTCCTTGCCACACACTGATTGAAACAAAGTTAAAGTCCCAACAAGATATGATGACATTACGATTCACAATGATAGAAACTTGCAAATAAAATGTAGAGATGTGAGTCTCTAGTGGGTCTCTATAAGGTGGAATGTGTTCCATGGATGATCCTGCAAGGTACTTTCTCTGCCCTATTGATTAGTGTTGGGCTTGTTGTTCTTGTTGTAATGCTCTCTGCGGGTCTGTTTTGTTCCCCTTCCCTTTTTTGTTGAGCTCTGTAGAGACTTAGGAAAGATGCAATATACCATTCACCCAAGTAGGAAATGATACTGCGGATGCAAGGTTCGCCTCGCCATGTGATTGAAGCAATTGAAGTTCATCACCCAGTACCCGTCTACCGAAAACCAATGATGGGTCAGTGCTAGTACCTACATCTTTTTCATTAGTTCGAAATCCATCATCTTGCCCAACAACACCATCCATCCCATGTACAGGCTTGTTTTTTAATGGAAATACTATTGTTTTAGTCCCTAAGAGTGTGATTGAGGAGCCTACCCTCCTACTAACATTATCCACTCTTTTGACTTATTGAGATAATCTAGTTAGGGTTTATACTCCCTTCTTCCGTTGGTTAAGGCTTGCTTATATGAGCTTGCTTATTGAGATGATTTAGTCGGATCAGACCTTTTCTTCCTCCCTGAAGAGCTTACTAACTAGGTAAGACCTTACTAACCACAAACTCCTTTTTCCTGCTCTTGAAAGAGTTGGTCCTGGCATCTCCACATCTCAATAAATGTCCAAATGAAAGACAGTCGTGAAATGGCTATCTAAATGACTATCTAAACAAATGGTTGTATATAGTCCTTGAAATAGGGTTATAAATAGGCATGTGAGATAGTATTAGAATTGCCATGCTCATAGAAAGAAAACAAAACAATGAAATCATCAAAGCATAGAAAATTTTAAGGATGAAAATTTATCTCAAAGTTTAAAAATATTGGTGAATCTTACTAGTCACTAATGTGCAAACTATAAAATATTTGATGATATATTTGTAAAAATATTCAAATTTATAATATTTTTTTGTATAGTCTCTATTAAATCTTGGTGATCTTTAAGGTAAAATACTTTTATACTATAAAAACTTGGCGAATCATTTTTATAAAAAATGGAAATTAGCAAATCATTTTTTGGAAAAAGCATGGAAAATTAGCCCACCTACTAATATTAGCCCCTAAAATTTTCCCTGCCTCAAAGAATTTACTTATTATAAGTGTGTCTAGAAAGGGAATTAGTTTTAGAAAGTACAAGAAAAGGTTGTTTATCACCCACAAGCATCTACACTATTTGTATCATACTATGACGAGCTTTAGGATAAGGATGAGAACACAACAAAACCAGTTGAAGAACGAGCGCATCTTCTTTAACAAGGGCTCATTAAGAAGTCTGCAATCATTTCAAAAGCTTCCCCTTCTTCTTGCATAAGCTACTTGAATGAATAAAACCCAAATTACAAACACATAAGTTATTGTTGTCACCTTACTAGTACATGTATGCTCTAGTGCAGGGTAGCAAGAGGTCCAACTAGATGGGTCATGTGATAAAAAGGCAGTAGGTATGAGGCAGAGTTTCAGTTCCGAAGGAGTATTTGTTTTTTTCATGATATCTGAGATTATCCATGAACCAATTGGCTCAACGAATTCTCAAATTAAGATATTGTGTTGTTTGTTGCTCTCCAATACATAAATGAGAAAATCAATAACTGGCCTCAACTCTCAACTATTGGCGATGCTCGACTATAAGAACCTTTCTCAAAAGGCATGTTTCAGTTTTTCCAGTGCTCTCTCTAGTGTCTAGGCCTGTATAGTTGAGGTCGAGGGTCGAGGGCTTCATCGATGGACCTGAAAAGGAAAGGGCTAAAAGGATTGGCGGCAAGGCTAGTAAATTCCAACTGTGTTTCATTGGTAACCGTTTCACACACAGCAACTGCCTGTTCAATTGCCTTAACTGCGAACTCAACCAATGTAGTCGTTAACCACCCGCTCCCTGCTCCTTCTGCTTAAGGCAGGGACTAGCTGTAGTGCAGCTCTCCTTGTTAATATTTTTATTTGTTTTATATGTCCCATCATTATTAATATATGTCGACAAATAGTATTATTTGATCATATAAATAAATACTGTCATCATTACTTTCCATACAATCAAAAGGTGACTGTATATATGTGCTTCATATCTCTCTTTCTGCAGCAAAATTGCACGCTTTTGACCATCAACAATATTGAGCCCTGTGAAAAAAAGCTCACAGAATTATTTGAGCCCTATGAAAAAAGCTCACAGTATTATTTGAGGTGCAAAGTGTTGGAGATTTTTCTGGTAAAATCCCAAAAACAATAAGAAAAACTTGCACACAGAGACAATGCTCTGTTTTGCCACAGGATTTTTAACACAGCGGAAACGAATAAACTTTCTGAGCAGCGGACAGAGTTTTGCACTCCAAGGATTTCTATTCGTTAAAAAAAATTGTTGTTACAGATTATGATCTTCCTCTCTCAGAGAGGGATTCACCACTAACATTTCACTTTTGTGTGAAAATTTGCATATAGATATTTCTCACGCTATTGCGTGCATCCTTTTTGCATATTCAGAACATCTCATACACACTGTTGTGCCTCCCTTTTCAATTTCTACTTCAACCAAAAGAAAATTACATATATATATGACTACCAATAGAAATTACTTACATCTGTTTTCTCTTGCCATGCTTCCGTAAAAGAAAACAATAAAAATTAAATGGTTTTACTAGCTTTTACTTGTGCCCATACTCCCGCTGAAATAAAAATGATAAAATTAAAAACTTTACCAAAACTTACCAACCCTCAGTAAATTTGCATTTACTATTTTACTACAAAACTGGCGGTAATGTAACTTTTACTTCACGTTGAATTCATTTTGCAGGCCTGTACTTCAACCAGTATTCAATTTGACTTTGGGAACCCATCGGGTCCAGGCTTCATCGCATAGCAAGCATATATAAAAATTGTGCACCCTTGGTTTCCCCGATTGCGATATGCCGATCACAATCTCTGTTGATACCTCCGATACAATATATTTTAACATATGCCTAAAATTCATTAAAACATAAAAAGAGCCGCTGGCGGAACTGAAATAACATTAAACAAAATGTTGAATACCCGTCATCATAATTGTCACTTAAGTTTCTAAACTTTTTACCTCTTTCACTTGGCGTGCAAGTGCTTGAAGATGCACTTGAATTTCCACTTTGTGGTGTGCTTGGAGAAGGACTTCCATTTCTTCTCAAGGGTGTTCCTTGTTGTCCTTGTGTTGGCGCTGTTGTTTGGGGATGTGTTTCATCCATCTCCTCATCATCTTCATCATGAGACAAACAATTTTTAACGTTCATTGTTTTCTCTATGCTTCCATCCCAAGCTTCCTCCTCAATAAATTGAACATCTCTGCTAATGAAAAATTTCTTGGTAGATGGGATATACAACCTGTAAGCTTTGGATTCTTCACTGTATCCAATGAAAATACATTTCTCCCTTTTGTTGTCCAACTTCCTCCTTAGGTGATCTGGAATGTGTGCATAAGCCACACATCCAAAAACTTTCATGTGGGTGACTCCTTGCTTTCTCCCACTCCATGCTTCTTCTGACACTCTATTCATCACTGCTTTTGTAGGACAC
>APFE030918027.1:67175-108695 GCA_000404065.3 Pinus taeda
ATCTGGAATGTGTGCATAAGCCACACATCCAAAAACTTTCATGTGGGTGACTCCTTGCTTTCTCCCACTCCATGCTTCTTCCGACACTTTGTTCATCACTGCTTTTGTAGGACACCTGTTCAAAATATACGCTGCATAATTTACAGCTTCAGCCCAATAATCATTTGGCAAATGTTTTGCCTTCAACATGCTCCTCGCCATATCCATGATGGTCTTGTTCTTCCTTTCAGCAACACCATTTTGCTGTGGAGTGTACCTTGCTGTAAATTGCTTATGAATTCCATTTTCTCTACAAAATCGTAGGAATTCTTTGGAGATATACTCACCTCCTCTATCTGTTCTTAAAACTTTGATATGCAGCCCGCATTGGTTCTCTACAAGTGCTTTGAAATTTCGGAATTTTTCAAACACTTCACTTTTGTTCTTTAGAAAATAAACCCAAGTTTTTCTAGTAAAATCATCAATGAATGTTAGAAAATATTGGCTTCCTGCTAGTGATGGGGTTTGCATTGGTCCACATACATCTGAGTGGACAATTTCTAAGGGTGCTTTTGCCCTTATGCTTTTCCCTGATGGAAAACTTTATCTGTGTTGTTTTCCCAATATGCAACCTTCACAAAGGTTGTCTGGTTTCTCTATCAATGGTAAACCTCTTACCATCCCTTTTCTGCTCAACAAATTAAGACCTCCAAAGTTGAGATGTCCAAATCTCAAGTGCCATAACCAATTTTCATCCTTTGGCACGCTTTGGAAAGCCTCTTGGGTAACTGCTGCAATTACTTCTTTGTTCTTCAAGTCTGCCCTTATTCTAAGAGGGAACATCATGTTCCTTATCATCTTCACTTCAGCAATACATCTTTTGTTGGGTGCTATATTCATCATGGTGCATATATCATTCTTAAAGAAAACATTGTACCCCTTATGGACAAGCTGT
This sequence comes from Pinus taeda, assembly GCA_000404065.3. Classification (NCBI taxonomy): domain Eukaryota; kingdom Viridiplantae; phylum Streptophyta; class Pinopsida; order Pinales; family Pinaceae; genus Pinus; species Pinus taeda. Next base: position 68,110 of record APFE030918027.1, read on the forward strand.
CCAATACTCAAGAGGTTACATCTCATTCCACGGACATAGTAGACATCTGCTATGGTTTTCTTTTCACCCTTCTTTGTAAATATTTTAACTTCTCCTTTTCCCATAAGAGAAATTTTGCTATCAGTCCCAAGTGTAACTTCCGATTTCACATTTTGATCTAAAGCAGAAAACAGGGCTAAGTTTCATGTCATATGGTTGCTGCAACTTGAGTCTAAAAACCATATATCTTCACTATTTGTTTCAACCATGTTACAAGCTAATAAAACATTATTTTGGCTGATATTTTCTCTAGTGATATTTGCACTAGAGCTATTACTCATATCATGTTGTTTCTTCCTAAATTCATTGGCATAATGCCCATATTTTTTACAATAATAACATTGGACATTGGATTTTTCATACCTCTGTCCTTGAGCATAATGTTGTCCTCTTTGTTGGTTGCTGCCTTGGCCTTGGTTTTGATTTGGATTGCTACCTCTTCCTTGAGCATTTACTGGACTATTCCTTCCACCTCTGTTCTGGCTTCTGCTTATTCCTCTTTTGTTTCCTCTGCCTTGACCTCTTCCTCTTCCAAAAGACATCTGGGTCTTGAAGGCTTGTTCTAGAGATGATTTTTCATTTCTACTCAACCTCTGCTCATGTGTTATCAGTGATGCATGAAGTTCATCAATTGAAAATTTTGAGAGATCCTTTGTCTCTTCTATGGTGGTGACAATCACATCAAACTTTGAGGGTAGGACCCTCAAAAGTTTCTCCACAATCCTTCTTTCTTCAAGAACTTCTCCATGAGTCCTCATTTGTGTGACCAAACCAATCACATGTGTGAAGAATGAGTCAATATTCTCTGACTCCTTCATGCACAGGTTTTCAAAATCTCTCCTCAACAACTGTAGTTTTGCTGTCTCACTTTCCCCATGCCTTGATAGGTTGTTTTGAGAGTTTGCCATGCTTCTTTGGATGTTTTAGCTGCTGCTATCCTTGGAAACACACTTTGGTCCATTGCTTGATACAAAAATACAAGGGCTTTTGAATCCTTCTTCCTATTGCTCTTTAGTAGATCTTTCTCTACCTGAGTTAATCTGATAAACTCATTTTCATCTGTTGGTTCTTCAAAACCATCTTGAACTAATTCCCATAAATCTTGACAGGCAAACATGGCTCTCATGGTTATAGCCCAATAGTCATAGTTTTTCCCATTGAAATGTGGGAATTGAGGATTAAACATACCCATGCTGGTGCTGGTGCTGGCCATTCTAGCACTCTTTAACTATGCTATAAAATGCTTGAGTGTGTATTAAAGTAACTGAATGTTTCTTCAGCAGCGACACAAAAACAATCTAAGAAATACCTGGATCCTTTTCAATGAGTCTACACTTTGCTAGAGAAGTTGTTGCAGCCAGAAAACTCCTTCATTCAGCTTCTTTGACTCATTCAAAGAGCCTGAACCTCGCTCTGATACCACTGTTGGGGATTTTTCTGGTAAAATCCCAAAAAACAATAAAAAAAACTTGCACACAGAGGCAATGCTCTGTTTTGCCACATGATTTTTAACACAGCGGAAACAAATAAAATTTCTGAGCAGCAGACAGAGTTTTGCACTCCAAGGATTTTTATTCATTAAAAAAATTGTTGTTACAGATTATGATCTTCCTGTCTGAGAGAGGGATTCACCACTAACATTTCACTTCTGTGTGAAAAATTACATATAGATATTTCTCACCACTAACATTTCACTTCTGTGTGAAAAATTACATATAGATATTTCTCACGATGCTGCGTGCATCCTTTTTTCATATTTAGAACATCTCATACCCACTGATGTGCCTCACTTTTCAATTGCTACTTCAACCAAAAAAATATTACATATATATATGACTACCAAAAGAAATTACTTACATCCGTTTTCTTTTGCCATGCTTCCGTAAAAGAAAACAATAAAAATTAAATGGTTTTACTAGCTTTTACTTGTGCCCATACTCCCACTGAAATAAAAATGATAAAATTAAAAACTTTACCAAAACTTACCAACCCTCACTCAATTTGCATTTACTGTTTTACTGACAAAACTGGCAGTAATGTAACTTTTACTTCATGTTGAATTCATTTTGCAGGCCTGTACTTCAACCAGTATTCAATTTGGCTTTGGGAACCCATCGGGTCCAGTCTTCATCGCATAGTCTTCATCGCATAGCAAGCATATATAAAAATTGTGCACCCTTGGTTTCCCGATTGCCACATGCCGATCGCAACGCCAATACCTCCGATACAATATATTTTAACATATGGCTAAAATTCATTAAAACATAAAAAAAGTCGTTGGCGGAACTGAAACTCTTTTAGAAGTCCTCCACTACCATTTCGCAATGCCAATACCTTTAATACAATATATTTTAACATATGCCTAAAATTCATTAAAACATAAAAAGAGTCGTTGGTGGAACTTAAACTCCTTTAGAAGTCCTCCACTACCATTTCGCCTATGCTATATCGGCTATCACTCATCGAGGAATTTTCCATGCTACTGTACTGCTCACCCGATGCATAGTTGAAATTACACTTTCAACACAAAAATGGTTACCTCAAAGAAAATGGTAGAAACTCTTCCCATTAAAAATTACATATTACATTGATCAATAATCTTATTGATAAGAATTACAGTCAATTCAGTCCCTGTTAACCTGATTCATGCTTTGTTAACGTGACATATATAACCAAACGAGATTTTGTTGAGAATATCTATCGCTCTGCATGATAGATCAATTTATAAGCTTTGAAATTCTATGTCTTTTTAAAAGGAATTTCGAAAAAGTAATCCAATTTCGAAAAAGTAATCCAATAACTGATAGTAGACAAAAACTCATAAAGTTCAAAAATAAAACTTTTTTGTTCTTTGTTTTTTTTTGGCATTTCTTAATTCCTGTGTGCAAGCCATTAAACGGTACGAACTTTGTCATTTAGAAAATGATAAGATTTATAAATAAAATTGTTTATTTCATAAGCATTCGAATTTTTCTACCCTTGTCATTTAAACAAAATTACACAAGCAAATTACGCGAGTAAATGAAAATAATAGCACAAAATACTAGATAAACATATTTGAATGCACAAAATATTCTATGAACATAGAGTGCTTCAAGAAATCCTTAGATATAATCTAGATCGACTGAAGAATTGAAACTTATTTGCCAGCTTGGCACCAGGCCACTGAACTTATTTGCCAACCTGACACCACACAATCCAACACCATTACATCACATATGGCAGATCAAATTAGTTTCTTTTGCATCAGTCCGAACTCTAGATGTTCTATGTCAACTTGGCTCTGCGCACATAACCATGTAGCAGACCAAACTATTCCCTAGTCCACTCAGTACACAATAATATAATAAAAATCAGAGCCTTTCCAATCCAATCCATCATTCATGAGGTAATCACCATCTTAATGTGGGAGGAAAATACTGCACAAAACAACAAGAGAGTCGGTTCATAGTCAAGCCTTCCAGACAAATCAGCACAATTTGTATAGACAGTGCAGCTTCAAATGAATGCATATTGCAGGAAAGTGGTAGAATGAATGAATACCAAGACCAACCTTATCAATGAGTGATTGATAATATGGCTTCACTTCCTCCACATCAATTCTGACCTTACTCTTGCTGTATAAATCATATTTACTGTTCACATGAAATAAATAGTGATCAGAAATGCACTCAAGATTATAACAGTTATGATAAGTAAAGAATGCGAATGACCCAATGCTCAGTTTCTTACTTGAATATTTTAACCCACTTGAGCATCTCCTTATCTTCATCATTCAGCAAGTCCATGTACGCACCTTCACGATGCAGAGCTGTAACAAAATACACCGCCCATTAGATGTGTTATTAGTCCAGTCAAATCAGAATTTTCAGGTTTACAAAGAAAATGAGATATGGTTTTGCTTACGGTAGAAAGAGTGAAATCTTATGACGAAGAGAGCTGCAGGAGGTAACGTTGTGTTATTCATTTTAGCCACCTGTTCAATCCATCAATGAATAAAACAATCAAACATTCTATGTAGGCATGAAATGAAGTGATATGTTGGCTTATTTTCTCAAAGTATATTACCAGGTACATGTACTCATCGTGACCCCATGACATAAGAACGTTGTCCAGCCCACATTTTTCAGAGTACACCCCGTTTTTGGTGTTGTATTTTGGGTTGTAAAAATCTGGATTGTCCTTGAAAAACTACACACAACAATATGAAAAACCTTTTAATCATTGGTATATTACAAGAAATTTGCAATGGACCAAGAACAAAGTTTTTCAGAAAAATACCAAGTTGCAAAATGAACAGAGAAGCTAGATATAAATTACCTCGTGGTGTACAATGGTTTCACTGAAAGGGCATCCCAAAGGAAAAGTGTCACCTGCATAAATTCAAGTATGTAAGTTTTTTTTATTAGACATGATTAACAACCAATCCAGTCCATTGCCCAGAACAATCCAGCATCTGCGAATTATAACTAAAATATCATTCAGGACTCTTTAGGAAGCTAAATGCATGAGAGATGTAAATGATGGATACATTCCATTTCATTTTACAGTGGGTAATGTTCACTGAGCTCTCACCTACAACTGCCCATTGAGGCTCCCCTCCAAAGTTAGGATGCAGTAGTACCTTGCCCAGATCTGCATGCATTTTCTCAATCACAATTTCATCTATAACTCGATCACAACTCAACTAGAAGTATAATCCTATGACATATACTGAAATAGATTATTGTTGAACTAATCTCAGTTAGTTTGCCGCACAAGTTAGTATTCAAAGAGTTCGTTTGCTGCACAAGTTAGTATTCAAACAGTTGGATGGGGTGCAACTCATACCATGGATGAGGCCAGTCAAATGAAGCCAATCTTCATTTGGGTAATCTTTACGAATAGCCTCTGCTGATTGTAGGAGGTGTTCTATTTGAGGTTCATCGAGGTCAGGGTCACTCTCATCTACGAACTCGTTTAATAGTTCACAGCATTCCCAGATGCTCATGACAGTTTTGTCAAGCTTACCATAATGTTCGCGCTTACTTAATGCCTGCAACCACACACAAAATAATACACCAATATGGATAACCAAACTCTCATTACAAGTGCGTGCATCCATGGTAACACAGTTTTGATGCAGTCCAGATATTGTGTCTGAAACTCTATTCAGCAGAGATTTTTCTAGTTCTTTGTCTCTCAAATTGATTACACAGAATTACTATAAAAAAAAGAGGAGATTGGTAGTGTAGTAATAATAATTTAATTTTAAAATTACTCTTAAATCAGACATCAATTGGTATATAAAACACTTTTATTTATGAGATAAAAGACCAACTATTCAGCAATTTGAATTTGATAATTAATTGCTGAGTTTGATAATTAAAGATCAAAAAAACATCCATACTCATGAAATTAAAGAGTATCTTTATGTAAATTGTAGGTTATGGACTCCCAGAATATTCTGGTATTCTAAAAACATGGACTAGGTCGCCCATGTCCCGAAATATTCAAGGAATCCGCCAATTGGCTTAAGCTCACAATTGAAAATGGGCATATTTTTTTCATGGGTATATTTTCGACCAGCAAAGTCTATAGTAACTTGGTTTTTATCTGCATTACGAGAATACTTATAATCAACGGAGACACTAGCAATGTATCCTTGGCGGAAAATGTTACGAGAAACCTTATAATTAAGGGAGACATTAGCAATGAGAGTACAGAACTTACGTAATCATATGTCTGGTTGATGTGATTGAGTCTATAAAACTCTTGCACACCAGCCCGCCTCTCGCTTTCGCTTTCATAGTTTCTGTTAGGGCTCAACCATTAGTTTTTCACATAATTTGTCATGCGACGATCTACCTGGTGAAGTGCTCTGTAAGGTTTCAATACCTGAAATCATGACCAAAGGCATTGCTGTCTGGTGTGACAAAACCCCCATCCAACTGAAGAACGTGGGATTCTGAATGGCCTGTTTGGGTTTTGTTGATATCATTTCCTTCCAGGAGGGGATCTGCTAAAGCATTTATTTAAAACATAAAATAAAATCATCTCATCAGATGAAAATTTTTAAAGATTGCATTACAAAACTAAGAATATGACAAGGGAATAAAAATTCATTGCATTTCAATATAAGGTGATGACCTTGAACGATGATTGTCATCTTCAATTGAATTCAGTGTGCTTAAAATCTGATTGAATTGCTGAAAGAACCTGCAAGGAAATCAATATATCTATTTGTTCTGAGCATATCGTTGACTGTAGCCATACTTTGAGAAGACACATATCAAACTGCAATCAATATAAAGACAAGCAAATGGAGACAAAATTTTAACCATACCGTAACTCTGGTTTCGAGCAACAGAGGACTGAGAGATTACAAAAATTGGAAGGAGGCGAAGAGTACAATTTAGGGATGTTGTATATATAGTGGAGAGGGCTTGTTGGGGCTTGCAATGCCACCTCAACCGATTCAGGAGAATGAGTCAGAGAGCATATCCGATTCCAGAGATCTTTGACATCTCAGGGTTGAGACAGACCTGGAAAACGTGCCAAATGTGGACCTTGAAAACGTGCCAAATGTGTTTTACTATGAAGGATAAATTTAATTACTATGTAAATTAATAATGTTATTCCCAGAGACCTGAGATTCTGCTTCAACTAATTTAACTTTTTTCAAGAAGATTTCAATTTTCTCCAAGTTTCAAAAATAATAAATTAGGATAAAATTCAATCTCATACAACAAAACTTAAACTTATCAACAATTAATTATAAACCAACGATGATGTTATAAAATTTAATATTAGTTCGATTTTCAGATTCCAGCGGTGGCTCATGGAGAGCAGGAAGGAACAGGGAAGCTGATATAATGAGCGTTGGATAAGATAGTGATGATGAGGATGATGCTGATGAAGATGATAAGCACAAATGTGGGTGAGATTCGGACTTTTGGGCGACCAGCAATTCTAACCATTTGACAATTAATATTATAGGATAACGTTGACCTATTAAGAAGGAAATAGATTTATTTTTAAATAATGTTTTGGAATGATTGTTTTTACTTTAATTTTTGGGGTTATTTTAGTAATGAATTATATCTTATTAAATATTTTTTTTAAAAATTAACTGTAAAATATATTTATTAGGTTAGTCTTAAAAAATGTATTTATTAGTTTATTTTTAAAAATCTATTTGTAAAATAAACCAGTTTTAGAAAGGCTTAATTTAATGGTATATATCTAACTGTTTTGATAATCACAATAATCGACAAGGCAAGGCTCAAAACTTAATAGTTGTTTTAACAATTTTCTAAATATTTTTGGAAAATATTGTTTAATTAAAAAAAATCTCATTTATTATTTACATTGAAAAATTATCCAAACTTCCAACTAACTAAATTTATAATACAGATAAATTAAGCAATTTAAAACTTGATTTATATGACATACCAGAACTCTCCCTTGGAAATATGAAATATAAATTAAACAATTTAAGCCTTGATTTATATGACATATCAGTGCTCACCGTTGGAAATATGAGATTTTAGTGCTCATCGTTGTTTGTCATTAACCCATTAAGCATTATTAAAATGACCAAATTCTCATTATCATTACCAAAATCTGGTTATCATTACAAAACTTTCATATGGTTAAAATGTGTGTGCGTTTGTATGTGAATCCTTATTATAATGACTTCATCACCGCTTTGATTTTTATACCATATAGTTGATTAAGATGAGAAGCAAAGTACCATGTTTTGTGTTTGAATTTTAACATTTTACTTATATTCCTAATCATATTTTATAAATATTTTATTTATTAAAGGATTATTTTAATTTTTTAATTATAAATAATTAATAGTAAAATTATTTTATTAAATAGTTTATGTAAAAAATAATGAACTTAATAATTGTCAAGTTATTTTAATGTTCTAATACTATTTTTTTTTTTTATTAGATAGTTTTTACAATGAGTTTATGGGAAAATGTCTACCAAAAGGCAAGGGATATAATCAAATTGAAAGGCTCAATTAAGTTTTTTTTTTAATCTAGGTTAATTGAATCTTTTCAATTATATAGTTTAACAACCAATATTGATGGGATTTAATGTTAAAGATGAACAAAGAATGCAAACGAAAACATTCAAAATAGTATCCTACAAACTATGATGTTAAGAATTATAATTTAGCAAACAATATTACTCCATATCTACTCAAGAACAATTCAAACACTAGTCTATAAAGCAATAAAGAAAAAGAAAACAACAATCAACAAATAGGATTAGTCCAAATCTACTAAATAACAACATTAGAAATCTATAATAATCGTAGAAAGGAAAAGATTAATTAATGTCAAAAGAAATAAAGAAGGATGAAACTATAATGAGCTAATAAAGGAGTATATGTATATATAGAATAGTCCATCGACACAAATTCTTATCATATGGCTCCATTATGTTCACAGTTCAAAGTAGTCCTTATATGGAAATCATGAATCGATGCATATAACTAATTTAATTAACTTGAAATCGAAAGAAACAAATCTAACATATTATGTTCTACAAATAAGAAAAAACAGATTCATTCTAATTTGCAAAAAGAAAACCACTTCTCACAACGTAGTTCAAGAAACAAATGAAATCCTTCAACAAAATCTTGGCTAGGAAAATGGGTTCTCGATATGAGGAATGGACCAAAATTATATATTACAAAATATTTATCCCTTTTGCATATATAATTTCCCAACCATAATCCCTAGGGCACTACTCATATGTATAGTGTGATAGCATTCTCTCTTCCATCTATGGGAAGAAGGGGGGATTAATCAAGAGCCTTAATTTGGTTCTAGTTTTGACATGTAACTATTAGTAAGAAACCCCAATTAACTAAAGGAGATATGGAGGTTATGGTGCACGTGTTGGCTACAGGAAATTTCCAACTCCCTTGGATTAAGTTAATTTCATTGACATAAAAAGGAAAGAGTTAAGGGAGAGGAGGGTTGGGTGGCTGAACCCTATCTGCTTGGCCCTCTCATTCATGCCTCTTTCCATTCGCATTGCCAGTGTATACATCCTTTGTTGGTGATGCCAATGTCTTTTTGTTGGGGCTCTCTCTGCAGTAGGTTTATATGCTATGTTGTGGCCTTTTGCATGTGTTCTGGTCTTTTTTTTTCGTTGGTGCCTCTGTTGCCATCACTCTGCTTTGAACCAGGTTTTTGCTCATGGTCTTGTTTGGGTGTGCCATCACTCTACCTCTTGTTATTGTCATTTTTTCCTTTCTCAAGGGACTTTTGTACTATTGTCCGCTTGGTTGTCACTGTGATCTTTTCGCTAGGATTTGATGCCCTGATTTATTTAGTATGAGGCATGGTTTTGGGAGATTTTTCATCGGCTATCAGGGCGGCCTATGCTCTATTATAGTTTTTTCTGATATTTCATGTAATGTTTGTTGGGGTTTTTTTACCTCCTTTGTTAACCATTTTTTGTGGTGTAGGTATATTCCCCTATGCTTATTTTCCTTATTAGCCATGAGGCGTTATTGCTTGAATGTGTTCAACATATGCAAATGTAACTTTGTTCTTATTTTAGATGAATAAAATTGTGGGTTTATTTTCTCCTTCAAAAAAAAAAACCAGTGACATGGTAATGACACATCTTACTTATTACTAATTTCACATCTTGCCATTTCATAACCAATCAATTATAGTCTATTATTGGTGGCCTCTTAGAATAAATCTCATTGAGTTACTACTCCTCCTACCACCTTTGGTTGTTCTTTCTTGTATGTCCACCATTTGATTGTATCCTTTGTCTCTTATATATCGTTATTGTCTTGAGCGTTTCCAACCTATTTGGGGTTCCTTTTCATCTTTCTTGTGTTATGTTGTTTCTACTTGTGTAGTGAATCCCTTGAGTGTTTTTGTTTTTAATTACTTTTTCAAAAACAAATATTATAATTTGAGCCTTGAATGGCATTCTACTATTGGATCAAGAGCTAAGCTCGATAATTAGGAAATGTTTCATTCTTTAGTTTAAAGTGTATGATAATGAAGTGCATATGCACAACTTATGCCAACAATAATATGATTTTGGTCATTACTGTTCATCAAACAGTGGTGGTATTGCTTCAAATTTTCAAGTGATACACTTGTGGGCATGAATTGATGCGTGAAACTAAAAATGGGATCAATGATGGCACATCACTAGAGTCACATTGATATGGATAACAGATTGGGTGCTAGGAAAGACACTATGATGAATGGCATGCAAGAGAAAGTTGTGAAATGAAATCAATCTACCACACAAAGATATGTCACTTAATTGATGCTTTCTCAAATTTCCTTGATTCTTGGAAAACATGATTTTAACTCCCTTTATGGTTGTATCGGTAGATTTGTTCATTGTAATTATAATTTTTAATAGAGTGATTGTTTCCATGGTTCATGTCTTTTTCCAAAATACAAGCACACTAAACCCAAATCGTTAAACTGTCTATCTAAAATTGGGGATGAGGCTTTTAAAGCTAGGGAATGAGGTCCTCATACCCATCATTTGTAGATATGAGAGTGGAGCTTCTAAACTAAGGTGAGGTAATAATCTCCCACATATCCTTTCATGATATATAAGAGCATAATTCATCTTCCACTTCTTCCTATTTATTCTTATCTTTCCAAACCAGCATGGCCACAATTTCAACTTGTCCCTAGCTGATCCAGGTCTGGGTGTGACGAAGGACCCTTCCAAGACCTTTTACTTTCATGATGTGTTAAATTACATTTTAAAAGAACATGAATGATTACATCTGCATGCGGAAAAGAAGAGGAACATAACAATCATCAGCACATGAAAACATAAGCGTTGATAACGGAGTTCATCCAAGAGGGACTACATCTCTGAGCCCTAGTGTCAAGATGGTGTAGGCTGTTGCATTAAGTGTTGTCAATAATGGTGGTGTACACAGAGATGATTGCTCGATCATATAAGGAAAAATGCCCTCATGCAGGAGTGGCTCTAAGAGATATTCCACTACTGGAATTCTCAATCAAAAGACTCCTATCAGTATGACACAAAAACATGTATGGTGAGCATCCCACCAACATGGCACAAAAGGGATCTCAAAAACAAACATGCATGATGACAACAAGAGTATCCCAACAACATACAATAAGGGATCTTAAAGCATAACATGATGAGCTATGACAACAAGTACATCACATAAAAATATTATGCATCAAATCAAGCAAGGAATCATGACAACATGTAATAAACAAGATTCTGCATCAACAATCAATCAAGGATCTGTGTAGCAAAATGCATAAAGAAGAAGTACATGAAAACTGCATATACCATACAATCAAGGGCCATCTAAAGAAGTGGATGTCACACTACTAAAGCTGCCTGGACCATCGATCTCAAGGCATTGGTCATATGGAGATAGTTGCTCCCACAAGAATGTGGACATCTGCACTGGCACTTAGAAAAGTGGCTAGAAGAAGAATGAGAAAATAAGAAATCTAAAGGCACCATCAGATTTGTGGTGTTGAATAGTGCTGAATCGACTATCCAAAATTTGAATTCTGGGAAGTTAAGAATCTTGGGCTCAAGGAATTTTTTAGATTCCCCTAGGATTCCTCAAAGATTTTGCTCCATGGATGGACTGGAAATCTGAAACTCAGATGGCAAATCTGATCTCGCCATTGCGATCCTTGTGGAAAATCATGAAAAACAAGTATAAACTTGACTATATTCTGACATGGCAAAATTTTACCTCCTAGGGAAAATTTTAAGGCTCATGGTTCTGCTCCTTGTTTTTGCTGAAATCATGGTTCCACGTGCATTCTGAAAATCAAAGAAAAATGTAGAAATCTGATGGAGAAACGGACAACACCATTGCACTCGTGGCGACGAGAGGTGTAAAAACCATATAAAATTTGTCAAAATCTGACAAAGTGAAAATTTTGCCCTCCTACAAAATTCATGGTTCATGCATTAAAAAATTAATTAACTTGTCTCGAAAAGTATGCCCAGCTTCTGCCTCAGAATCCATGCTTGCAGAGTCTCTCCTTTGTCTCGAACTGTGTGCAGAGGTAGAAATCTGAGTTTATATAATAACTTCATCGGATTGACCAATGTGATTTACTGGCTCATTGGTTAAATATATACGTTGGTTGAGGAGGGGTCGGGGGATCAAATCCCGCCCCTCTATATATATATTTTATAACCACAATGATATGTCAATGGGGATCGAGTCCACATTGGGCGGCTCACCCCTTAAACCCCGCACTAACAACATTATCAACGCATTACACAATCAGCGATCGGCAATGATTGATGCCTCTTAAATCGACTATCGGCAATGATCGACACTTAAATCGGAGATCGACAGTGATCAGTGCCTATTAAATCGGTGATTAGCGTTTTAGGATGGTTTTTGGCCCATATATATCGGCGTGATATAATGGGTTTCGCTAATATCTATATCGGCATGATATAATGGGTTTCACTGATATCTATATCGACGATATATAAAATTGGTGATCGACGTTGTAATGGGTATTGGCGTATTACAAATCGGCGATCGGCACTTTAAACGGCATATGTATCAACAATATATATGGGTCGAGGCGATAGGGTGTGAGCCGAGTCCACCACCAGTGGTCCACCCACCCCAATATACATGGAATATAATATATATATATGTGGCAGAATGTATGGAGGGTTCGGCAAGGTAATGGTCGCCAATCCTAAAACATATATATGTTGCGATTGTGATTTTGGCGGTGGGAGGTTGTGGCCGATCGGCCTCAAAATATATGTTTAATAATATGTGGGTAGTTGTGATTAGGTCAGTGGGGAGTTATGGCCCATCGACATTAAAAATAATAATTTTGTTATGAAAGTTTGGGGTGGCGAGGGTGGTGGCCTGCCACCTCATAACAATTATTTTTGATTTATAGAGGGGGAGGTGTTTTGAAACTTCTAGAAAAAAAGGGTCATTGGGCAAATTAACGAAGAAACAATTTTGACCAATTTTCAGAGATAGGTTTATGCCTCAGGGTCGGTCAAATTGTAGGACACTTAAACCTGGCCCATAGCCCAATTTTGATTGCCTTGTTCTCCCTTATATGATCTCGGTTTGACAAACCGTTCGCACCTTCACGATCAAGACGATGAGATCTACACTCTGGTCCTAGTTCAAGCATGATCCAAACACTTTGATTTTGAGCCCTCTTTGTCCTATGTGTCTCTCTAGAACCACTTGGATCAATCCTCCCCACTGAGGAGCTTTTGGTCCTCCAAAATCATGAAAAATAATCTATAATTCTCTTTGTCCCCTAGTTGCATCACAAGCATCCTAAAAAGGTCTCACTTCCATCTCCTTCACCTTTGTTCTTTGGAGCCTTAAGCGACAAGCTGACACCTGCTACTTCTGCAACCTATAGTACATGGTTTTGAAAATTACATGCTTAACTGACATGACCAAATAAAGACCCAAATGTCCCACACTTGCCACGATTTTATAATGCATACTCAGTGGTTAAGTTTATAATAATATGGACATAATACCCCACCTATGACAACAAGGCCAACATATCATTGTTGCTTCAAAAGTGATGGAAAACACATCATCACTACAACACATGATTTACATACATAAGGCCAGACACTATTGTTTTGACATGTGATGAAAACATAACATCAATTTTAGAGTGTAAAATATGATTCAAAACATGACGAGACATCATTGTTGCTGACCAAGTGATGGAAACCACATCATCACTTTTACATTTTAAAATGCAACAAATGATTTACAAAAGACTGACCATGAAATGACAACATGTCTAGAAACCATTTTTCACTGATTAATGTGAATGACTCACCTCTTTGAGGTGATTTTGCTTGTTGAACAACTGCTCTTCCTAGTTCACGCACCGATGCTTTGTCTTTAAGGCGCTGCTCTGGATGAAGCCTCCAACAAGTGGCTCTTTGATGGCCATTTCTATCACAATGAATGCAGTAGGTTTTCTTCCTCCATATTTCCTTAACCTATTTCTTTTCATGCTATTGAGAGGGTCTTTGACGCCTCATGAGTGTTGCCATTCTTTTCCAACACTTAGAAAAGGTATGGTTAGGTAAACCACAAAAGGTACATGTTTTTCGATGCCTTGATCTTCATTCATTATTAACAACATGATCATAATCGAAATGAACATTCAAAGATTGAAAGTGATTATACCTTCCTTTGTTTTCTCTGATGTCAGTATGGTGATGAGACCTTGCCTCAATCCTCTCCTTGCAATGGAAACTGCCAAGGGATGATGGGGATACTTTCCCATAATTATCTTTCCTTGAAGATGTCTCGGATGAATCTGACACCTTTGAGCACTCTCCTTCTGTGTATCTTAAGCCTACAAATGGATGTTTGTGCACAACCTCCAAAGGTGGAGTTATGCGTTGGTTATTAATACCAAGTTCTTCTTTCTCCTCATGCCTCATCCTTCTAAGGAGCCTCATGTTTGTCCTTGTAATTGGGATCTCCAAATCTCCAATAGACATCATACTATGAGAAGATGAAACCGAAAGTAAATCAACATATTTTACCTCCTCTTTCAATCTGGAAAGCACCGATGAGGGCTGCTCATCATCTGTCGTTGGTGGTTCGCTAACTGTCATGGCACATTCCCCAACTTCCTTTCTGACATACCCAAGTCCTATTCTACATGGTAATTCCTCCACTTTGATGGGGTTGACAATGCCTTGGACATTAACGCCCAAGCCCTTTCCTTAATACCCATTCTCTTTAACAATTTGAAGCCAATTCCTGTGGTATGATTTTCGAAAATAGCGTAACCATCATCAGGAAACACACATGAAGATGGAGAACTACTTTTTACCTCACATGGATCACATTGCAGCTTTTCCAAAGCCTCGTCCTTTGCTTACAGCTATTGTAGCAAAATTTTCTTCTCCTCTTTCTCTTCATGTAGGGACATCTTCAATTCATCATTCTCTGTTTGAAAATTATGTTTGTTTTGCTTCAGTTCTTCCATGGCCTCTTGTTTGGCTTCCAACTGAAGCTACAATCACTCCTTTTCCTCTGTCTCTTTTTGTAGAGTTTCATGCATGATTTCCACTCTTCTGGAAATGTTGAGCATGGTCTCCTACATTTCTCTTTCATCCTCTGTCATTGTTCACACTACAATTCATATCAACGTAAGGACCGCTCCGATACCACTTGATCTAGGTCCCGGTGTGACGAAGGACCCTTCCAAGACCTTTTACTTTCAAGATGTGTTAAATTGTATTTTAAAAGAACATGAATGATTACATATGCATGCGGAAAATAAGAGGAGCATAACAATCATCAGCACATGAAAACATAAGCATTGATAACGGAGTTCATCCAGGAGGGACTACATCTTTGGGCCCTAGTGTCAAGATAGTGTAGGCCACTGCATTAAGTGTTGTCAATAATGGTGATGTACACAGATATGATGTCTCGATCATGCAAGGAAAAATGCCCTCATGCAGGAGTGGCTCTAAGAGATATTCCACTACTGGAATTCTCAATCAAAATACTCCTATCAGTATGACACAAAAACATGCATGGTGAGCATCCCGCCAACATGGCACAAAAGGGATCTAAAAAACAAACATGCATGAAGACAACAAGAGTATCCTAGCAACATACAACAAGCGATCTCAAAGCATAACATGATGAGTTATGACAACAAGTACATCACATAAAAAGATTTTCCATCAAATCAAGCAAGGAATCATGACAACATGTAATAAACAAGATCGTGAATCAACATCAATCAAGGATCTGTGCAACAAAATGCTTAAATAAGGAGTACATGAACACTACATATGCCTCACAACCAAGGGCCATCTGAAGAAGTAGATTTCACACTGTTGAAGTTACTCGGACCATCGATCTCAAGGCATTAATTGTATGAAGATGGTTGCTCGTACAAGAATGTGGACATCTACACTAGCACTTAGAAAAGTGGCTAGAAGAAGAAATGAGAGAATAAGAAATCTGAAGACACCATCCGATTTGTGGCATCGAGTAGTGTTGAATCGACTGTCCAAAATCCGAATTCTGAGAAGTTGAGAATTCTAGGCTCAAGGAATCTTTTAGATTCCCCTAGCATTCCTCAAAGATTTTGCGCCATGGATGGACTCGAAATTTGCAACTCAGATGGTGAATCTGAACTCGCCATTGTGATCCCTACAGAAAACCATGAAAAACAAGTATAAACTTAACTATATTCTGACATGGCAAAATTTTACCTCCTTGGGAAAATTTCAAGGCTCATGGTTCCTCTCCCTATTTTCGTTGAAATCATGGTTCCACACGCATTTTGAAAATGACCAAAAAATGCAGAACTCTAATGGAGAAACAGACATCACCATTGTGCTCGTGGTGACGGGAGGTGTAAAAACCATATAAAATTTGTCAAAACATGACAAAGTGAAAATTTTTCCCTCCCGCAAAATTCATGGTTCCTGCATTAAAATATTAATAAAACTTGTCTCAAAAAGCTTACCCACCTTCAGCCTCGAAATCCATGCATGCAGTCTCTCTCCTCTATCTCGAACTATGTGCAAAGGTAGAAATTTGAGTTTATATAATAACTTCGGTGGATTAAGCAATGTGATTTGCTGGCTCATTGGTTAAATATATACGTTGGTTGAGGAGGGGTCGGGGGATCAAATCCCGCCCCTCTATATATATATTTTATAACCACAATGATATATTAATGGGGATTGGGTCCGCACTGGGCAACCCACCCCTTAAACCTCACACTAACAACATTATCAGTGTATTACACAATCGACGCTCGGCAGTGATCGATGCCTCTTAAGTCGGCGATCGACAGTGACTGGCGCCTATTAAATCAGCGATTGATGCTTTAGGATGGTCGTTGGTGCATATATATCGGCACGATATAATGGGTTTCGCCGATATCTATATCGGCGATATATAAAATTGGCGATTGGTGCTATAACGAGTGTCGGCATATTATAAATCGGCAATTGGTGTTTTAAGCGGCGTACGCATCAACGATATATATGGGTCGGGGCGATAGGGTGTGGGTCGAGTCCACCACCGGTGGTCCACCCACCCCGATATACATGGAATATAATATATATATGTGGCAAAATATATGGAGGGTTCGGTGGGGTAATGGTCGTCGATCCTAAAACATTTATATATATGTTGCGATTGCAATTTGGTCAGTGGGAGGTTGCGGCCCATCGACCTTAAAATATATATTTAATAATATGCGGGTAGGTGTGATTAGGTCGGTGGGGAGTTATGGCCCGTCGGCCTTTATAATAATAATTTTGTTATGAAGGTTTGGGGTGGCGGGGGTGGTGGCCTACCACCTCATAACAATTATTTTTTATTTATAAAGAGGGAGGTGTTTTGAAACTTCTAGAAAATAAGGGTCATTGGGCAAATTAACAAGGCGACAATTTCAACTGATTTCGAGAGCTAGGCTTATGCCTCTTGGTCGGTCAAATTTTAGGACACTTTAACCTAGCCCACGGCCCAACTTTGACGAAACTTAGACTAGCATGTTCTCCCTCATACGAGCTCAGTTTGACGAACCATTCACACCTCCACAATTAGGATGAAGGGATCTACATTATGGTCCTAGTTCAAGCATAATCCAAACACTTTGATTTTTGAGCCCTCTTTGTCCTATGTGTCTCTCTGGAGCCACTTGGATCACTAGCCTACTCAATAGAAGCTTTAAGATTGGTGTGGCCTATATATGGTGGCTTGACAACTTGGGGAAAATTATGTGGATTTAGTGAAGGTGACCATACTAATGGGTAAACTTTTAGCTATTTGGAAACTCTCTGAGGACAAAGAATGAAATATTGTGGAAGCTAGAGGATGATTTATTGGATAGAGATCTTGATTTATAAGTATGTCATTGTTTGAAGCTCCTAATTCTCATATCTTTTAATGTATGTTCTTCGCTTGGGGTATACTTCCTGAATCTCTTAACTTATTTGAATCTTACCTCAAGCCTAGCAAAAGGATTCATTGTGATTGTCCACCTGAATAAATGTTCTCACTCAGTTACCTCATCACTTTAAGTGTTTCTAAAGTTATTAACACTTTAAAGAAATGACTGAGGCATGGGATATAACTTGAATGAATTCAAACTAGGTGATATCTTATCATAGCTTCACTTTTTAGTCGCAAGGTTACCTAATTTATGTGAGGCCTATAATGTTATTTAAACGGAAAGGAATGTAAGGAAAAGTTGAGCATATGATACATGATCTAGCCAAACCACATGATAGTTCAGAGTGAGAGAGGCAGGTACCACATCATCGATAGGTTAAAGGGCATAAGATATGAAGATACACTACCTCATTGTAAGAAAAAGTGTTAGAGGATCAAGACATTAGATACTGAGGGAAAAATAGAAGCCATCATTATGGATAAAGGTGTTCCAATCACAAGGGGAAGCATTTACCATACACGTGGATGCCAAGTAAATCAAGGATTAGAGTATTAGGACAACATGGCAAGAGTGATGGAATTTAGTCCAACAAAGAAAGTTTGACAATGAAAGTTTTAGTGACTCCACACATGGATGTCTAGCAAGATAATGGGGAGGAAAAAAATTGTGTTCACCAATGGGAGATGAAGTAGGGAGTGTTGATGTTAAAGTGAATGACAACTTGACATGTGTCTAGGAGTTATTTCAACATAACGATGAGTTTGAGGTCAAGATGTTAGGATGGAAATGTATCTTAGATTTTATTGATAAATATTGATAATTTGACTACTTCAGTCTATTTATGTAGATGGTTGGTGAGGAGTAGGGAAAATAAGTGTCATGAAATAACAATTCATAGCAGTGATGGATTGGTCAATAATTGAGTCCAAATTAGATCATTATGTTGTTTTTTATCCATATTGATGCTTTCAAAATAGAAAAAGTAGAATAATCAACTCACATGACCATTTTAACCTGTGGGATATAGTTTTAAACTTGTGGTTTGAAACCTTCTTGAAGTAGTTTGAGGCATCGAATAACTTTTTTTTTGGAGTATAAATTTATGAATTAAGCACATCATCTTTACAAATATATCTTTCAAATAGTGCAAGAATAGCCTCGATAAAAGTTTGTATGCACAAGAGGATCCCATGTCAAACCACATTATTTCATGGAAAAGGGACAAGCCACATGATCATGATGAAGAAGAAAATAGAAGAGTCCATATTGTAACTCTACTTAAGATTTGAAAGACTCAAATGTGACCAATGGTAGGCTATCAACTTGTGTTATAACTAGGCCACTAGGAAGAAAAGGGGTTCCATTCTATTTGAGCGCATTTTGTTTTACAAATGAGAAAAGTAGCTGAGAGTGGATAAAGAGAGAGAAAATAGTGCAATGTAGAGGCCCATAGGCCACAGTTCTCAATTCTGTGTACTTGCATCCAATTCCCATTCAAAGAAATAAAGTAAAGAAGCATCACCTTCCAATTGGGATTTCTCCTGAAAGCATTTCCCAGGTTATATCTTTTTTCAATTATGGTTTCTAAGTTTTATTTCACTGTTCCATATTTTCTACATATTTTATCTATTGCATTCATAAGTATAACAAAATAATTTAACAAATCCATAAATTTAAAGAGAGATTAACCCTCACAATGTAGATTTCAAAATTTAAGTACAATTTCATTAAATCTGTTGTGATGAACTATCTAGTGGAATATCCATGGCAGTTTATAGATTATATTGGCGTCAAAGCATGTATCTTTAGATATATTGTAGGGATTTTCATGGGATCTAGATTGGCGAAGCCAAAAGTCATAAAAACTTATAAATGGTTAATGAATTTGTCAATAACCCTCAAGAACCCCTAAAGCAGAGGTTTGTGTGGTTGGAATCACAAGTGATCCAAATTGGATCCTAGAACACTCTCTAAGTTTTCATGAACTCTTTAAAAATCATGTCAAGGATTAAAAGTCTTATAAAGATCAAGCTTATCGGAGATATCCTCATAACAGTTGCAATTTGTGATCAGCGCAGAGCAACGAGGACCATCGGTCAAGCGCGCATACTGTCGGCCCATGGTAATGCGTGCTGTTGCAAATTAGCAAAGGTAGAGGCCATTTCGAGAAACAGGGGTATTTTATGATATGTGATTAGCGACAAGTTGCTAATCGCATATCGCAGGGAAAACCCCTCAAAGAAGGAAATGCTGCAAGCACTCGGACCCAAAAAATTATAAAATGCAATGGATATCATTCTAATTCCGCGAAAGTGGGATTCCGCAAACCAGCAGAACATCGAAGGGGCTACGAGAGGTAAGCAGTTTCAACTGAGTTCTGCTCGATGCCATACAATGCGTGCTATGTGTCTGA
This sequence comes from Pinus taeda, assembly GCA_000404065.3. Lineage (NCBI taxonomy): Eukaryota > Viridiplantae > Streptophyta > Pinopsida > Pinales > Pinaceae > Pinus > Pinus taeda. The sequence goes on from APFE030918027.1 coordinate 88,537, forward strand.
AGGAAGAGAGAGAAAACTATTCACATCGAATGGGTAAACATCATGCTACTTAGCCGCCCGATATGAATGATGACCGTAGAATCTGGGACCCCTAGATCAACGACAGAGATGCGTTCCAATGGATGACTGGATTTGACAGGGTTAATAGGCAGAGTTGTATAAGATTTGAAGTCCTATATGGATGATCTATTGGCAGAAGGTCATGTTTGGTGAGAATTCTTGGAGTTAACGGAATAAACGGCCATGTCCAAGAGAGCTAACACTCACCCATTATGAAATAGGTGGCCACCTCCCTGTGAGGTGTTATACAATGATGATTACACAAAACAGAGGGATTCAAATGAACAGAGGCAGAGAAACAGAGAAGTCGGGAAGAGGAAATGAATAGTCAAGAATCAGATTGGCTTTAAAGCCACAAACTGACAGAGAAAAAGTAAGAAGGCTAAGTGCATAGAGTAGAAAGCAGAAGCCAAGATGACCTGCAAAACCAAAGGTGGCATCGAGCCAGAGTTAAGACAGAGCCAGAGAGAGTCAGAGAGTCTATGTACTTCAGAGAAGGCTTGAGAGGTTCAAGTGAACTCCTTTGTATATGCCTGTCATGTATTGAGTATCAGAGTGGAATCATGCCATTGTGACCAATAGAGGTCAAGAATCAGTAAGGAGAGTCTATGTACTCCAGAGACTTGGGGGATCCAAGTACAGTCTTGATGATTTATATCTATTGTGTGAGACTCAAATTGAGCTCACTGCTGTAGAAACTCTGCTTGAAAACATAATAGAGAGGCCACCACTGAAGGCTGGACCAGGAGATGTAGCCCAAGAGTATTGTGTGAACTCCTTATTAAACTGGCTGTGTTCACATGTATTGTCTGTTATGTTTTTCTTTAACTGCTTCATTGCCTGTGTATTTCACAATCTTATCGATCTGTTGCACAAAATAACATAGGCACATCCATGCACATGATTCTGTAATACCTTATTGTTTGTCTTAGATCAAATTCCAGATCAACAAGTCACAAATACAAATCGTAATGTGAACCACCTCATTCCAACATTAATCAATAAGTTTGGGTTATTCTAAAAAGATGGATATTCTAATGCAGAGATTAGATCAGAGAGGAAATTGGCACATCAAGAAGAATTAGAAAGGGAGTCTAAGAAAAGTTATAGTATTGTGAACCATTCACAATCCTTATTCAAAATGAAAGTGAAGATAAACATCAATTAATATCAAGGTTAGGTTGATTCTTTGAATCTAAATCACTAGTTGCAAGAATTAAAATTTTAATTTAGTGTTCATCATATAGAGTAAGAACAAAAGATTTTGTTTTATTGGTTGAAATTAAATGGACCTACCTTAACTTGGTGGGAAATCCATATAGAGATCTTGACGTTGGAGAATATCCACTAGTGACTAATTGGGAGGATTCCATACCCTCATAAAACCATAATTTCACCCTATCAAGTATGTAGAGGAACATTGGATCTAATTCCATTACTTCAGGTACAAACAAGGGTAGGGTGTACAAGAGTACACCATAGAATTTGGAAAGATGATTATAATGTTGGGTATCTCCCAAAAGAATCCTAACATACTCCTTAAGTATTTGGGGTTTCTACAAAGCCATCTATGGAATCAAGTGATGTTGTTCAAGATCATATTGGTGGATGAAGTTTGTGTCTAGGAAAAATACCTAGAGAATATAGGCTAGAAAAAGGTCATTCAAGTGGGTCCAAGCAGAAAGAGCACCAAGAAGCTTCCAAGGTAAGAAGAAGTGGAAATAGGGGAAGTACAAAAAGTACATCACCACAACACATTATTACAAATATTCTTGAAACCACTATAACATTGAATGTCATACAAAGGATAAGTGTTGTAAGTTGCATAATGAGATCAACCTATATATATATATATATACACACTAAGAAGAAAAATATCTTTGCCATAGATTGGAGTAATTGGGTGGAAAGAAATTGGGCGTGGATGAGAATATTGTTTGTACATCATTGCAAAAAGAGGTGAATTTGAGTAGCCTTTAACATTAATAAGAGAACAAAAAGACCATACTCTTCAATATAAAGATACAGGTTATGTAGACAAAAATTGATGCTTTGTTCAGCTCAAGATCATAGGAAAATATTTTTGCAACAAATATGGTCAACAAATTGGGATTGGAATTTTTTGATCATCCAATACCATATCCATTAGGATGGGTAAATAAGGATGCATAATTAAGATAACTAACAGTCTAAAATCAAATTTTCAACCAGTGTTGAATTTATAGATGAAGTATAACTAGAGGTAGTTCCCATTGATGTGTGTTGAGTAGTGTTTAAAAGTCCCTATATGTATATGTGGGATGCAACCTTCATGCAAAGATCTAACCAACACTGCTTTGTGAAGGATGGAAAATCCTTCATCATCAAGGCACATAGGGGTCAATCGAAATTTTAACTAGTAAGTTGCAACCAAGTTAAGAAATTGATCAGTTATAGCAAGATGTATTGTTTTCTATATTTAAGAGAAAATCAGTCTATGTAACAGTTAATGAGAGAAAATTCATCATCGAAGGGGTACATTGAGGAAAAAAACAACTTGAAGAGTTATTGCAGGCATACAAGGATATATTCTAGGATCCTAAAGGGATACAAACTAAGAGAGAAGTGGAGCATGAGATCTTGCTATTATTAGACTAGTCATTGCCAAACATTAGGTTGTACAGAGAGGTTGTTATAGAATCAGGTGGGGTGAAGAGGCAATTGCAACGACTATAGGAGCAAGGTGTCATTTGACCAAGTAACTCACCATGTAGGTCACCCATCATCATTGTACCAAAGAAAGATGAGAGTTAGCGATTGTGTATTCACTATAGGGAATTAAACAGAATTATGCTAAAGAACCAATACCCCATGCCCAAGATAGATGATCTACTAGATTAGTGGCAGAAAGCCAAATCAATATTGGATCATTATATCATTTCTCATCCATCTCGATGCTTTCAGGGTGGAAAAGGTGCAGGAATCATGGTTGACCAATTGGCTTGTATATATATGGTGATAATGAGTTGCTAAAGTGGTGTGGTTACAACCTTCTTAGTCAATTGCATGTTATCTTATCTGCTTATGACTAGTGGTATAAAAATCATTCAGGACTAGCCTGTTATTTCATAAGTTATTAGTTATTTTATATGTTTATGAGTTTGGGTATTTCACTACCATAACCATGATTGTGAGTTAACTTACTTATTAGGAGTACAAATTATATGTTCTGTTAGATGAATTTCTAGTTAATGTTTAGGGATCGTTAGTTATTCTATGAATGTTGTGATAAATTCTATGGGTTTATGCATACTTGTATCTTGTTGTGATATCTTGACATTTAGTGATCAAAGTTGGTTTGTAGCATTCTAGTGTAATTTGGCATTTGGAGCCATTTCCTTTCATAAAATAGTTATCGATCAAACAAGAAAATTACCGATTACCCATTTTTTTGAGGTAGCAAAAAAATCACACGATTTTGAAAAAATGTTATTCAAAATATACATTTTTTTTGGAGCATATTTTTGACACTTTAAATTTTCTTATGTATCAAGTATGAACTTTTTTTATTAAATGTTAGTTATTTTCATGTTGATTTTGAAAAATATTTTTTTATAGGGCTTATTTTTGACACATTAAATTTTTTTATGTATCAAGTATGAACAATTGTTTTAATACGTTGGTGATTTTCATCTTGATTTTGAAAAGTGTTGATGCAACATCAACCCTTTTTGTTTAGAAGACTTATTTTTTACACTTTAAATTTTCTAATGCATTAAGTGTGGATATTTTTTTTCTAAATGTTGGTGATTTTGAAGTTGGTAATAAAACATAAAAAAAAATCAAATAAACAAAAAACAAAAACAAAAAAACATAATTTAAGGGAAATAAAATAAAAGTTAACAAAAAAAACATCAAAAACAATTTTTTGTAAGTCAAAAAAATAAAATTAAAAAATCTTTCATATATATATATATATAGTAGTCTGGCCATGTTTCCATGATGGAGGGCTTGTGATGATCTCTTCTGGTCTCGGCAAACGACGGTCTCTTCTGGTCTCGGCAAACGACGAGGGCTTGCGATGATCTCCAACCATCTTCCGGAGGAAATTCGACGTTGATCTCGCAGATCTCGCAGATCTCGGCATACGACGGTCTCCAGGGCTTGTGATGATCTCTTCTGGTCTCGGCAAATGACAGTCTCCTCTGGTCTCAGCAGACGAGGGCTTGTGATGATCTCTTCTAGTCTCGGCAAACGACGGTCTCTTCTGGTCTCGGCAAACGACGAGGGCTTGTGATGATCTCCAACAATCTTTTGATCTTCTGGAGGAAATTCGACGTTGATCTCGCAGATCTCGCAGATCTCGCAGGTCTCTTCTGGTCTCGCAGATCTCGCAGGTCTCTCTTCAGATCTACGGTTTGGCTTTCGATTTGGTGCAGATCTGCGTAAAATATGGCTCCGAGCTTCGCAAAAATAATTGGTGGCTCATCCGCCTCTGGAGGGCAATCTCCTACCCATATCGTGAGTGAAGCCCCAGCTCCCACTATCCAAGTGGTCCAGGACTCACTCGATGAAGCTTTGAAGTTCTCTGAAAGTGCCCTAATTTTCCGGTTCAATGGTTTTTGGCCGCGGCTGATAGCACTCCACAATTGGATCTCGGAGGTATGGAAGCCTATCATTTCTGATGAAATTAATATCTACCCCTGTGCTAGAGGTTTCTTTATAGTAGATTTTGAAAATCCTGAAAGCAGACAATGTATTCTAGATTCCGGCCCTTGGTTTTGGGAAAAATCAGGCCTATTCATGAAGCCATGGAACCCAACATTCGATCCCTCTATAGCAGTCATAACCTCAGCACCAGTTTGGGTGAGATTGCCAAGCCTACCCTTGCATCTCTGGAATCTCTCCTCGCTAAAAGCCATTGGAAATGCAATTGGGAAATTTTACTGCAGGTGCCCAGAAACAGAAGAATATGCCAGAACCACCTATGCACGCATCTGTGTGGAAATGGATTTCAGCGCCGGATTCCCAGCTGAAATAAACCTAACAAGTAAAGACTATGTGTGGAACCAGAAGCTTGATTATGAAAGTGTCCTCTTCAGATGTCGATCGTGCTTTGAGACGGGGCATCTAGCCAAAAATTGCCCAAAAGCCTCTGAGAAAAATTTTGCTAAAAAAAACCACCACAGATCTACATGGTGGGAAGGAGCACAAAAAGAACACTACACTGTCATCAAAGAAGAATATTCTAGAGAAAACTCTGAGTCACAAGAAATCAAGGAAGAAGGAAACAACTCTCAAAGCAAGCAAGGAGAAAGCCCGCCCCAACAAATCAACATTTATGAGGACTTGAATACCGCAGAAAATAAATTTTCACTTAACAGCAAAGCAGATCTCCTAAACCAAACTTCTCCGACTATAGATCGCGAAGCTAAGACACCAATGTCCCAAGAACCAGAAGAGATGAAGGAGATGCAAGACAATGGAAGTTGGAAGACCGTAGAGAAAAGAAAGAAAGCTACAACACCAATCTCGCCAAGAAAGACGAGGAGCCAGACAAGTAAAAATTAAAAATTGTAGGTCCGATAGACCAATTTGGTCTCAGTGGACGTTAACCACCACCATCATCATCATCATCAATATAAGTGAATTTGTTGATGGTGGAGAGAATTATAACTTTTACTAAATATCAAGTTTCTTATATTTAAATTTCTACTAGTAAATTTAAATAGAAAAATACATAATAAAAAATAGTAATTTGATGATGTGCAGCCGTTAATAGTAATCTATTTCTACGGATGATCCAAAATGGCTTAAGAGACGACGATCAAAAGAAATAAGAATCATAAGACACGGGATTCATGACTATGAAATTCCAATGACAATGTAGTTCGTCATTTTCTTCTACTTATTTGTTTGTTTAAGAAACTAAATCTTATAAATGTCTTAGTTGGCTTACTTGTAATTTGAGGATGAGACTTAAACTTTTTAATTATCTAATTGGAATATGTACTCTATTGTATGTTAACATAATTTTATTGTTCCTTGGTTGTGTTTCTAACTTTGTCTATATGTATACAATTGTTTACAATAATCATCTTGCCTATGTGACCATACAACTACAAAGTTATCGCACGGATAATTTTATGGTTTTGAGAACAACTTATTCATATTACATCACATTTTCTTTTATATTTCCCATTTACTTAGAAAATTCATTTAATAAACATATTTTCTTGCACAATTATGGTTTTCACTTCACATTTTTTCCCTAGTTCTTATCCTTTTCATATAAGGACTTTTTCCTTTAGATATTGTACTCCAATACTATAATATTGTCTTAGTATCAATATGAAATTGACTCATAGTTGGAGATATAATATTCTAACAATGTTTTGTTTAATTGTTAATTCTAATAATATTTCTTTTATAGTATTAGTGTTGTTTTTAGAGGTTGTTATTGCACGCATGGTGTGGGGATTGTGTTTAGTTTTTCAGGTGGACACTCTACTTAGCCTTAAGGACCAAATGAAGGATAATGATTATAAAAAAGTGCATATATGTTTAAATAGGGGTTAGAGAAACATTAGACTACATAGGTAAGAGAGAACGAAAGAATTTAAAGGTCAAAAGGAACATTTGAGATAAATATTGAATATTTTTAATTTACCAATTGTAAATCATGAATTAAAAATGATTTTATATTGAACAACTTAATTAGAAAAGTATAAAAAAAATATTAATAATATTATATTAAATTAAGAAATAAAATATAAACAAGAATATAAAAATGGTAGAGGAACATTAGAATTTATAGGTTAGAGTGAAAGATGGAATTCAAAGGTCAAAGGGAACATTTGAAATCATGAATACTTTTAAATTACCAATAAAAATGGATTATGAATTAATTAGAAAATAAATATATAATTATTTTGTTAGCACAATAATTGTCAGTTTCAAAAATTGAGTACCTTAATCACTCATTAGTATCCCGAGGCATCCAAATCTTGTAACTATGTTCTTGAATATTAACTATGTGGCCATGTCTACACTACAGTGACAGATAGGTTTTGCTTCCACCCACTTGGTAAGATAACATGTAGCAGTTATTATGTACCTCGCTCCTGGTCCATTTTTTGAATGCCTACAATGCGACCTGTGGACATATTGGAATCTCATCCCTCCTAGACAACTTTCTAACTCTTTAACATACATCGCAGTTTTGAAAGAACACCTTAACATTTTTGGGGAGAGTGGGCCACCATATCCCTACGCGCAATATCTTCTACATGATATCCTACCCTACATAATGACCTTTGATAACTCCTTCATGTGCTTTTATCAATATCAATGGTCTCTCATGTTCCAATATACATCACCTAAGTATGCAATCTGCACCAAGCATGCACATGCATCTTACTATTAGTTGGTAATATGAGGCTCTTACTACCAGTTGTTCTTTTGTGTGACTGTATATTTGTTTGGGGCTACTCCTATACTTAGAAATTGAACAATGTATGTCAACTAATTATCTATCATATCTACTACAAATAGTTATGCATATGGTAAATTGTCATCCAGGTTTGTTGCATCTTCTTCGGTTAAAATATATGACAGATGATAAAGTCCTACATTGAATCTTTCTCGATTTACCATGACCTCAAATTTATACCCTAGAACAACAATAACCACTAGTGGATTCTCCCCTTCCCCCCAACACTGGCTTATTAACTAGATACCTTAGCGCATAATAGTTCGTGAACATTTTGAAGTGTGAGCCTAATAGATAATGTCAGAATATTTGTAGCACAAACCCCACTGAGTTTATACATTTATACATTTATTGTATTTATGCATAAAATTTCTATATAACACCTTGTTATAATTAGTTTTCATGTGATAAAACAAATTGTACTCATATTTTCTAAGGTTACTAAAATAAAATGAAATAGTTAAATTCTATCTATCTATCTATCTATCTATCTATCTATCTATCTATATATATATATATATATATAATATAATTAAATATGATTTTATTATATTAATTTTTTTTAACTTAACAATTTATTTATAGTTTGAGATTAGTGTAAATAATGTTTTATTATAAAAATTAATTATAATTTTGTATTTAAAGTAATGCAGGGGTACCCTTGCTTTACCCACAGTATGCATATACAAATTCATAATCACATTTGCCCAAGAATTTAACTCTCTAAGGAGTCAAATCTTCAACCATCAATGGTTAAGGCCCCTTTATCAGTTTTAATGCTGAATGATTTGCTAAAACTCAACATAGCCTAACTCTTAGAAAAAATCCACATATCGGGAATTAAATCAACCCTCAAGCCTTCATTAACCATTTTATTAAAACCTTCCTTAAATATCTCTTATCAGGACTTTTAAAACCCTTCAAAACCTTTATAAGACCCTTTAACCACATATACATACAAAAACCCTTTTAAACTTTGGGTTATAACTAGACTTAACTGTAAAACCCCTCTATAGGCGCTTTAATCCTTTGTAAACCATTTAGCAAAGGAAAACCCAACAAGACATAACCTTTCTACCTTGGTACAGTCTTGGCATGATTCTCGAAGTTTACCTTTTCGACTTATTGCAGTCAGACATCACTCCTCCGCGAGGTTTCTTTAATAAAAACCTCTAACGCATTCGATATGCGATCACGCAATATCGGACTTCAAAAGCTATGAATTATGCTCATAATTTCATCGGGTCCACGCCCATCGGCCCTTCACGTTATCGGAAGTCACTTCCCTTCACCGATCCTTCATCAACCAACTTGCATATCAAACCTCCATCGTTGATCTACTCTTAGTAGATCTGACAGTTGACATTTGTTTTGAGTATACAAGTTATGTGAAACTTAACAACTTTTCGAACCCGATGGGAGTTATAAACTCCCAACGTAATAACGTTCGGGTCCATGCCTTTTTGATTAATGTTTGGTCAGTTTACGCCCGATGATTTTAGATGTCATACCATCGATGGCTGCGTTGCTCTTTGATCTCCACCATTCACTTAGGATTGATTTTTCACTGTGCGATTTAATTGTAGCCATTGATCACAAAGATCCAATAGCTACGGATCACCGATACTTCATTTCTCCACTCTCCTTCTTTACTTGGATTTTACACATTTCTTCAGGTTTCTATGGTTTCTAGGCTTTTCTTCAAGGGTTCTTGTTCTTCGCTGCTTCTGCTGCGTGACTCCTCTTGGCTTAATCTCTCATGCTCCTTTGATCGATGTTATCCTAGATCATTTCTTGATCCTTCAATGGATTCAAAGATCCATTACGAACCTCTAGCTCATTCTTCTCCTCTGTACTCTGCCTTGACTATGCCTGCATAGATAAACTATGCAGATCTCTGAATACATCAATCAATACTTGACTCACACACTTACACTTAGGATTGAATTCTCTGTATATAAATATAAAAACCAACAATTACATATTGAGACTCTATCTCTTGGCCTGTTCTTCTACTATCAGTGGCCCTTTGTTCCTCTCTTGCCCATAAGCTTATAGTCACACTCTCGCTCTGGCTAGCTGGCTTCGCTTGGCTAACTAACTTCTCCAACCTTTTTCTTTTTTTCTTTTCAATACATCATTAGCAGTTTCTTTACAGTTGAGGAACTGTACCTCAGTTACTTTTCAGTTGTTCAACAGTTTCTTCAAACTAATTTCTAACTAATCCTAATCCTCTCATGTTCTCCTACATTCGATAACATTTACAAATATGTCTCGCAATATCTAATTAATTCCTATTCTCATTAAAATCACTCAAAGGCATAAATATTTACATTAATTCAATACTTAGGAAACCAACTTCCTTGAAGCACAAGACCCCCTATGTCTACTAAAATACAATGATATTGTTGGGTTGAATGGTCCTGCATCAGAATTCCAAGGTAGAAAATATTCATGATCTCCTGATCACGTGTCTTCATATGTTGTTAGAAAAGAAAAAAACCTCTAGGGTCCAAACTTTAGTTTGCAACCGCCCAAATGCTTTTCTCCTTTGTTGTTGCTGCATGTTTGCTGTCTTTTGCTTTACCTTTCTCTCCTTGTCAATCAGGTTCATACTCTGATTGATCATCCTTCCGGTCATTAGCTTCCTCCATCTGAGCTGCTTCATCATTAGCTTCCATAGTTCTTCTATCTCTAAGTCCAACACATCTTTGGTCTGGTACACATCTTCTCTTTCTCTGGTCTTCAGATTATTGTCGCTTTCCTCCAACTTCTGCATCTTCATGCTTTTCTCTTCCGTGGCTTCTTCTTCTTGCATCAAATCTTCCTCAACATCTGCAACAAAATTCACATTCAAAAACCAATTATTAAAGTATGAAACATAAGGCCTTGGTTCCTCTTTTCTCCTTGGCAACAATTCCGCTTGCTGCTCATTCTCTCCCCTTCTACCAGCACATCAGTATGCTGTTTTGAATTCTCGGAAGAATTCATGAGACTGTCAGCTAGTCTTTCTTCCACATCATCTGCTTCAATGATGTGTTCCTGTCTTTGTTCACTGTAGTGAACTTCTTCATTCTCATTCAGTTCTGATTTTACAATCTGAAATCTTACCTTTTGGTCTTCTAGCCTTTCTTCTAAAAGAATTAACTCATGCCACAAATTTTCCATCTCACTTGGAATTTCTCCCAAACGTTTTATACAATACTCACTATCTTCTTCATTGTCACAAGCATAACTTACTGGCGACATTATTTCTTCATTCGAAGGACATTCATCATCATACTTTGCTTGGAAACTTTCAGCTTCATTCAAGAAAATTCCATAGGATGGATTGTCTTCTGCAATACCTGCATTCACACAATATTTGTCAATTTTAAACCCTTGAGATTTCATGATCTCATTTGATAATTATTCATCAAACCCTCCTGTTGTTTCAATTCCTCTGCATGACTTAAAAACACTTCGACAATCTTCTCCTTAATATCATCAAGTCCTTTACTTGATTGCTTGATATCCTTCTCTACTTCTTCTTTTACAACATAATTTATATTTTGCCTATCTTCTTCCTTCTTTATGACAATATCAGAAAATTGTCCTTCATGTGTTCCACCTGCAACCATACACAAATCGTTAGATTTAAAATCATGTGACCTTTTGGTCTCACTTGAAGTTTCAGTCTTCAAGTCTCCATCTTCACCCAGAACTTCACCCTGTTCTGGTTCACAAATTTTATTCTTCCATTTCCAACTTAGCCTCTCTGAGTTCTTCCCCCTGCCACTTTACTTACTTCTGCTATAGTCTTCTATGTAGCTTAGACCATTTCATTGCCTTTTTCCTTAAGGCCCAACCTTGTTTTTGGTTTTCCTCAAGTATCATTCTTAAACCATTGAGTTGTTCCTTTATCTATGCAATTTCCTTGTCAAGCTCCTCTTAACTCATCCTCTTGCCATTTTCCTTGGAAACCTATTTCTTCATCTTTCTTCTGCTGTGGTCTTCCTCAGAACCTTTTCTATGACTATCAGTAGTCATCCTCTTCTCCACATCTATGAGATCCTCATTCATTCACTATGAGCTGTGTTAAAGCCTCTGCAACAACAAGTCCTCCTGTTGCAACTTACCTCACCAAGCTTTCCTCTGTACTTGGTCTTTTGGAAAGTACTTGGTTCTCTATTTCTGTAACCTCCTTTGTGCACTTCTCTCTACTCCTTCTAGGCTTTGACTCACCTGCACCTTTTAAGAACACAATTTTCCTCTTGTATTTCAATCACAATGAAATACTTGGTTCTGACCACCTCTTCTTTCATTTAGAAAGTCTTGCCAACTTCTTTCATCCCTTAGAAATTCTACCCACGTCCTCTGTGGAATTGCCTTTGTGAGCTGCAAAAATACCTTCCTCCTTGCTACATATGCCCCACTAAGCTTCTCTCCTCTAAGCTCAGTCTGTTAGCATTTCTCTAGTTCTTTCCTCTTGAACCAATTGAGCACTCCTCTCTCTAGATTGCTGCAACCTTCTCACCTTCTTATGTTGTAACCTTGAAGATCTCTGCATGATCTTGTTCCGCCATTCTCCTGCACTTTGAATGGGTTGTTCATTGTCTTCTTGCATCTGCAAGTTCTCCTGCACTTTTATCCCTATGTGCCTGCTATTTATCAGTTTAAAATTTGATCTCCCTTGCCTGCATAAACAACTTAAAACATAACTCTATTCTATTTTTTTTTTTCCAAAGAGCTTTAACTTCCTCTGATACCAATTAATGCAGGGGTACCCCTACTTTACCCACAATATGCATATACAAATGTGTAATCACATTTGCCCCAGGAATTTAACTCTCTAAGGAGTCAAATCTTCAACCATCAATGGTTAAGGCCCCTTTATCAATTTTAATGCTGAATGATTTGCTAAAACCCAACATAGCCTAACTCTTAGACAAAATCCACATATTGGGAATTAAATCAACCCTCAAGCCTTCATTAACCCTTTTATTAAAGCCTTCCTCAAATATCTCTTATCAAGACTTTTAAAACTCTTCAAAACCTTTATAAGACCCTTTAACCGCATATACATACAAAACCCCCTTTTAAACTTTGGGTTATAACTGGAATTAATTGTAAAACCCTTCTATCGGTGCTTTACTCCTTTGTAAACCATGTAGCAAAGGAAAACCCCGCAAAACATAACTTTTCTACCTTGGTATGGTCTTGGCATGATTCTCGAAGTTTACCTTTTCGTCTTATCGCAGTCGGGCATCGCTCCTCCGCGGGGTTTCTTTAATAAAAAACCTCTATCGCATCGGATATGCGATCATGAAACATCAAACTTCAAAAGCTATGAATTGCGCTCATAATTTCATCGGGTCTGCGCCCATCGACCCTTCGCATTATCGGAAATTGCTTCCCTTCACTGATCCCCGATCAACCACCTTTCATATCAAACCTCGGTCGTTGATCTACTCTTAGTAGATCCAAAGGTTCACATTTGTTTCGGTATACAAGTTACGTGACACTTAACAAATTTTCTGACCCGATGGGAGTTATAAACTCCCAACCTAATAATATTCGGGTCCGCGCCTTTTGATTAACGTTTGGTTAGTTTACGCCCGATGACCGTAGATGTCATACAATCAACGACTGTGTTTCTCTTCGATCTCCGTCGTTCACTTAAGATTGATTTTGAGTTGGGAGATTTAATCCTAGCCATTGATCACAAAGATTCAACGGCTACAGATCGTCAATACTTCATTTCTCTACTCTCCTTCTTTACTTGGATTTTACGTATTTATTCAGGTTTCTATGGTTTTTGGGTTTTTCTTTAAGGGTTCCCGTTCTTCGCTGCTTCTGCTGCGTGACTCCTTTTGGCTTAACCTCTCATGCTCCTTTGATCGATGTCATCCCATATCATTTCTTGATCCTTCAATGGATTCAAAGATCCATTAAGAACCTATGGCTCATTCTTCTCCTCTGTACTCCACCTCAACTATGCCTACATACATAAACTATGCAGATCTCCGAATACATCAATCAATACTCGACTCACACACTTACACTTAGGATTGAATTCTCTGTATATAAATATAAAAACCAATGATTACATATTGAGAATCTGTCTCTCGACCTGATCTTCTAATATAAGTGGCCCTTTGTTCCTCTCTTGCCTGTAGGCTTTCAGTGACACTCTTGTTCTGGCTGGCCTTGCTTCGCTTGCCTAACTAACTTCTCCAACCTTTTTCTTTTTTTTTTCTTTTCAATACATCATTAGCAGTTTCTTTACAGTTGAGGAACAGTTCCTCAGTTACTTTTTAGTTGTTCAACAATTTCTTCAAACTAATTTCTAACTAATCCTAATCTTGTCATGTTATCCTACATTCGAGAGCATTTACAAATATGTCTCACAATATCTAATTAATTACCATTCTCATTAAAATCACTCAAAGGCCTAAATATTTACATTAATTCAATACTTAGGAAGCCAACTTCCTTGAAACACAAGACCCCCTATGTCTACTAAAATACAATGATATTGTTGGGCTGAATGCTCCTGCATCATAAAGCATCTCATCTTTAAAGTAAATTTAATTCTTATTATATCTTTGTGTACTAATGTTCAATAATTTTATGCTTAACATCATTTTTTTTAATGGTTTGAGAGATCCATACAATACTAGAGGGTAAGCAGTTTTGGTATTATATTTAATGCATAATTAATATTTTCATTAATTATTTATTTAATTACATGTATCATACATGTGAAATTGTGGGTTGTGAGAATATCTCAAGAGGATTCTCATGATTACCACTATTTGTAATGCATAATTAATATTTATGTATGGTTTTCCTTAGATTATAGTGTTCTAGAGAATATATCAAAGAGAATTGTGGCGATTGCTACTAAAGAAAATATTAATTCTCTATATTTAATTTTTTCCTACTAAATTTAAATAGAAAAAATACATAATCAAAAATAGTAATTTGATGATGTGTAAGAGTCCATTATGAGGATATTAATCTAAAACTAGTGCCAATCCAAAATGAATCAAGAGACAATGATCAAAGGAAATAAGAAACATAAGATGATGGATTCATGATTGTGAAATGCCAACGACAATACAAAGCATCATTTTCTTCTACTTGCTCTTATTGTTTAAGGTAACTTATTTATAATTCATTTGGTTGGTTGACTTGTACTTTGAGGATGGAACCTAAATATTTTCATATATATATATATATATATATATAGATATAGATATATATAAAACCTGGGAAATTTACCCCACCTTACCATGCAGATCCTTAATCTCTAAATAGGTTTTGTTAAAATTACATGACTTATCAATACCACATGCCTCAAAAATCATAACTCACTTCATATGCCACTTGTTCATATGATATTTTTTTAATTAATCAATTTAATTAAAAGGGAAAAATGACATAACTACTTTGGAGATAAGTCTCAACCTTTGATTTACTAATAATATTCTAGAATATTCTGTGGAGGCTAAATCTCTACCATCCAACTAATAATTATTGATAATTAATTTAAAATTATGGAATCTCTATTCAAAAATAGACACAACAATAGGTGTCATTAATATTTTCAACCCATATGAATATGATACTTTGAAATGAAAATGTTAGATATATTAACTTGCAAACTACTGAAATATTTCCTAATGTGACGGTAGACAATAGGTGTATATTGCAAGAATTACAACATAACTTTATTGGACTATATACATTATTGAAATAGTGTATTATAATATTTTAAATGACTAAATTTATTCTTACATTTTTATTATGGAACTATTTGATATGTTGATTATAGTGTGTGTAAGTATAGGAAACATGATTTTCAATTAGTCCACATTTTGGTAACATGATTGTATAGAATTGTATGGTATACCATCCAAAGAGGAGGAAAAATGATCTTATTTCCACCTACTAACACTCCCATTTTGTGACTTTGGTTGAAAATATGGTGATGCTTTATCTTAAAGGTTTGAAAATAATTTTAGTATCAAAAAAATCAACATCTAACAACAAACTCATCAAATATAATATATCCTGGTAATCAATACTATGCATAGTAAGGGTCATCATTATATGAGATAAATAATTGGATCATCCATATATGATGTCCTCAAACACTAATGTATCAATGAAAGTATCTATCTCAAACTCAAGATAAAATGGGGTGGTACATACATCCACTCTTAAACTAATCTTCATCCCAAAATTTTAAAAGAAATAAGAATTTTTTTGGCACATAACCTTTTTGTCCTCCTAAGTAGATGAAATAAGGCAATAACTATCACATTGGGCCTTTACTTGATTCACTAGTGGATGCGTAAGTTGTGGAGTGCACTGGTCCAACATGTAAATTGGTTCAGTCATCACCATCCCTTTGTATGATACTTGCAAATGAACCAAATCAATAACATGCAACATATCTTAAATGTAATGACATAAGACAAAAAAAGGAAACACGCCATCCCTGCATTCTAATGATGTAGGTAATTAATGCCTATAAGCTACTAGTCCCCTCTTTTCTACCATTTCAAAATGTCCAACAAATAATGGGCACATCTTTTCTCTCTCTCTTCAGACTTTATCAAACTCTTTTATTGTTTGAACATTAGAAATATTTTATCTCAAACTTCATAGTTCCAATTAAATCTTTGGAAATCAACATAACTCTTCTATCTATCTTGTGCTTCCTTAAGCCTTATATTACTCATATTATTTTTCCTTCCATTTTTTGTATTACCTCCGGCCCTACAAAAACTATCTCTTAGAGTCTATCCAACATAAAGTTGTTCTACATGGCCTTCCATAGAAAAACTCAAATGGTGCCACTTCAATGGAACATTGATAGTTGATGATGTATGCAAATTATAAAAGAGACAATAACTCTTCCCATAATTTTTGTTGGTCCTTGAAATGCATATGTAACATAGCTTCTAAAATACAATTAGTTTGATTGGTATGATCATTAATTTCTAGATGATAAGCTATACTAAAATTTAGTTAGGTTTCTAATGTCTCTTGGAAACTTATCCAAAATCTATCTATAGACTTTTCTCACCTATCAAAGATGATCTTCTTTGAGACTCTTTGCAATATTACTATTTCATGGATGAAAAAATTAGCAATTTCTCAAGCCTTTTTAGGTCCCTATAATACTAGTGATTACCCCATTAATATTGTAGTTATATCCCTTATTAATATTGTTGTGCCCCTATTGTCCCCATATTTTTATTACTATTCTCCATAGAATCCCTTTATTGTTATTTTTGTGCCTTTATATTATTATTGTTAGGTCGGCTGGGTTATTTTGTGACTCCTTAGACTCCTATATATAGAAAGGAGGTTTTGTCATTTGAATCATCAAAGAATCATTCATTTGTGTAATGTAAAGGAGGTTTCCCCCTCAAAGAGGTTGAATTCTAAGGTGTTGATCTATCTTTTCTATCTTTTTGTGAGTTGGTTTCATAACATTTGGTATCAGAGCTTTGGATTCTAGGGTTTCACTGCTCCAAATAGGTCATTGTGGCATTTTCGCTATAACTTTTTTCTTCGACGTTTCAAAAGCTAAATAAAAACCCATTTGAGATGAAATCACACTGAAGCTTGGGTTTGAATTTCAGATATTTTCGGATATATTTGCGGAGATATGATCTAAGGAAGTTGGTCTTTTTGTAGACTCCTTAATTACATTCCAAACCGGTGACCTGGGGAAAATCATCATAACTTTCTCTCTAAGCATCAGATTGAAATTTTGTAAGAACGTACAGAAAGAGGACGGACTATAGTTTCTTGTATATATTTTTTAGAGTCAAAGGTCGAAACTTGGACATGTGGCACGTTGTACAAGTTCGCTCTATTGAACTAGTCTATAATCAGGTCACTGTGGGAGATTTGGCATACTATTCCTTGGAGAATCCAATTGGGATCATACTAGTGGCATTGGAAAGAGGACACAAAGGGTTACTGCAGGTTGCAATTTCAGAACTGGATGATCCGAAATTATAAAGATACATCAGAGGAAATATCGAGCTACTACAAAGTGAAAAAATGTGTGTAGATTTTTTTAAATTTTTGCTTAAGCTTTGTTTGAAAAATTATTTTGAAGGAATTCAAAGGGCATAGTAGAGAATTATTATCAGTAACTGATGCCTCAAGGAAAGAAAATGCAAACACCTAGTAAACAACCTGAAAGCTCTAGCATGACTCATGAATAAGAGGAAGAAATGCTACATGCTATATCAAAATTACAAGACCGAGTGCAACAAATTTCATTCTCACAAAAGCTAACAAAAGCTAAGATAAATGGCATGGAATCTAAGATAAAGGGCGTGAAGCTAAGATTGATGATTTGAAGATAGATTTGAAGACAAATTTGACAAATTTTCTACAAGAAATACTTACTAATGGTGAAAGGGTAGTAAAGGAAACTCATGATGTGAACAAAAGAAATGCTAATCATGATTTCATAGACTCTAATTGATCGAAGACCCACCATATTCCAAAAATCGATATGAGGAAGTTTGATGGCAAGGATCCCGCAACATGGATATTACAGATGGAGCAATTTTTCGATCTCAATAATGTGCAAAACACACAAAAGGTACGTATTGCAACTTTATATTTGGAACCAAAACAGTTTGTATGGTATCAATGGCTTTCCTCTCGTAAACAATTTATCACTTGGGCAATTTTTATGGAAGAATTGATAGCACATTATGAGGATACAAAAAGCAACACTTTTTTTAGCGAATTGATAAGTCTCAAACAAAAGGGTTCAATATTGGAGCACATTGAGGAGTTCCAAAAATTGAACATAAGGGTAAAAGATATTCCAAAGGAGCATAGGATTGATGTGTTCATAGGGTCTTTAAAGGATAATATCCAACATGATGTTCGCCTTTGGGAACGTGATTCATTAGAGAAGGCATTCAAGTTAGCAAGAAAAATGAAAGAAAAATTATGGCAACCAGGAAGCATACCACTCACAACTATAAAGATGGAAGTGTTGTTGCCCCTAGTCTTCCACAACCTATAAGGTTGACACTGCAACAATTGGAAGAAAAAAGAGCGAAAGGGCTTTGTTACAGTTGTGATAGAAAATACACTAAAGGTCATAAGTGTGCTGAGAAGAAATTATTCTACATAGATTGTGAAGAGGAAGAAGAAAAGGAGCAAGAAAGGTCAAGAAGAGGATATACTCCAGAAACAAAGCCTTGATGAAGAACAAATGAATCCGACCATATCTTGTAATGCATTGGCGGCAATTACCACTCCTCAAACCATCAAGATAGAAGGACAAATCAAGAAGAAAAAGGTAATAGTTTTGATTGATTCAGGAAGCACCCACAATTTTATTCATTGTAAGGTAGCAAAAGAATTGAATTGCTTCCTATATCCAGCACCAGAGTGTCAAGTAATGATTGCAAATGGAGGAACAATAAATTTCTCTGGAAAGTGCCATAATATCAAGCTATCCATGGGAGAATATGTATTGACTAGCCCAATGCTTTCCATTCCAATGGGAGGTGCTGATGTTGTACTAGGAGTCCAATGGCTACAATCCCTGGGTACAATAGCTTTTAATTTTCAAAAAAATTTCATCAAATTTTCTGCGGAAGGAAAGGAAGTTGAATTAAGGGGTATTGCAAGGAAACCAGGAAAGATAATCAGCTCTAATGGTATGAAAAACCTTCTAAAAAAGGAAAAAGGAGGTGTAATTGCACAATTATTTTCGCTAGATGTTTCCATATCGGAAACATCTATTTCTCCAGATCTCCAAAAAGTCCTGGACAATCATTCCAAGGTATTTGAGACTCCCAAAGGTCTCCCACCTATGTGTGATCATGATCATGCTATTCATATGATTCCAGGAAGTGTTCCTCCAAACATTAGGCCGTACAGATATCCCTATGCCCAAAAGAGTGAAATTGACGTATGGTTACAAAAATGCTAGAGGCTGGTATAATTCAACCGAGTCAAAGTTCTTTCTCTGCTCTAGTAGTATTGGTGCAAAGAAGGATGGATCATGGCGCATGTGTCCGGATTATAGGGATCTCAACAAGCTCACTATTAAAGATAAGTTTCCCACTCCTGTCATTGATGAATTACTGGATGAATTGCATGGATCAATTTACTTCACCAAGTTGGATCTTCATTCAGGATATCATCAAATCAGAATCAATATTGAAGACATTCCGAAAATAGCGTTTAGAACTCATCAGGGTCATTGTGAATTTTTAGTCATGCCTTTTGGCCTTACTAATGCACCTTCAACATTTCAAGGTTTGATGAATTCAATTTTCAAACCATTCCTTAGAAAATTTGTGTTAGTATTTTTTGATGATATACTAATCTACAGCAAGTCTTGGAAGGATCATGTTGAACATGTTGATAGGGTGTTACAACTATTGGAGGAGAAACAATTATATGCAAAAATATCCAAATGTTTCTTTGGAGTCCAAGAGGTGGAATATCTGGGTCATATTGTATCTCATGAAGGAGTTAAGGTAGACCCTAGAAAAATTAAAGCCATTAAGGAATGGAAAATCCCCACATCCATTAAACATCTGCGAGGATTTCTCAAGTTGACACGGTATTATCGCAAGTT
>APFE030918031.1:0-12699 GCA_000404065.3 Pinus taeda
TTTTGAATAAAGACTAAATCTATTAAGAAAGGAAAAAATATAGTACAATCAAGCCTGTAAACAGGCAGAGCAGAGAAGTAGGGGAACCAGAGGTGATGGGAACTCAACCTCGTTCCAAAGAGACAGACAAGGGAATGGCCATAGAGAGCATAGGACTACATCTGAAAAAACTGAGCAGATAAGCTACCCCGAAGGGTTATTTTCTACAAAACGACATTTTTTGCCTTTTTTCTTGCTCACTTTTATCCACCCAGTGGAGCTTGGCTGACTCGTAACAAGTTGTAGATTATTCTGTTCTGACGGCTGAGCATCCTTCTCAGAGTCTGAGGACGAAGAGAAATGAGAGCACTTCTGGGAAATCTGAGGGTTAGAGGGAGCCTCCGGAACAGCTGAGGGAGCGTCCCTCGGAATTTCCTCATTCTGCATATCAGCTTCAACTTCCTCATCAACCTGCACATCTGCCTCAGATTCCTCCTCCTTCGAGCTTGAGAAGTCTAAGTCGTCCAACGGACGAGGAGGCTCAAATGGATTCCATCTTTTGGATTTGGGCTTACGGTTCAGATCTTTCTTTTTATCTTTAAACTGCGAACATGTACTCTGAAGGTGCCTTGTTTGATGACAATGGCGACAGCGGAAGGCTGTATTCTCATAATCCAGTGACTGAGTCCAGTGGAAATCTCCAAACTTGAGGTTAATCTGATCCGGCAGTCCTTTGCTGATATCTATTTCTGCACACAGTCTGTCGTAAGTGAAGAGACCATTTTCCCTTCTTGAGGTATCTGTAGCCAGGTATCATCCTAAAGTATTCCCAATGGCTAAGAAGACAGAGAAATCCCAAAAATGAGCCGGAAGATTTGGGAGCCTGACCCAAATGGGAAGCTTGGAGATCACTGCTGTAGAAGGGTCGAAATCAGGAAACCAGGGGGTAAGAAAAAGCCCAGCCGAACCCCAGAACCAAGGGCCTCCCGTTAAGGCTTTCTGGTATTCTTCGTTTGAGTCAAAAACCACCAGGAAGAAACCTTTTGAACATAGGAAGATTTTACATTTTTTAGTCCAAAAGGAATGGACCCATTGATAAAGATCTGTTGTGCGAGGCCATAGCCC
This sequence comes from Pinus taeda, assembly GCA_000404065.3. Lineage (NCBI taxonomy): Eukaryota > Viridiplantae > Streptophyta > Pinopsida > Pinales > Pinaceae > Pinus > Pinus taeda. Next base: position 1,105 of record APFE030918031.1, read on the forward strand.
ATTAAATCTGCATATGAGTGCTGATTCTGCAAAAATCTAATAGCAGTTCTCAACACCAGGATTAGAGAAGCTAATGGAGGGAATTTCCTCTGTTTTCTCAACCAGAAACGGCTTTGGAACGCTATTTAGCTGGGCTTCCTTAGAAGAAGCCTGAGGTTGGGCAGCATTTTTGCGTGCTGCATCTTTGTGAGAGAAAGGTGGGGCCGAGGAGGTTTGCCCGAAGGAACCACCTCTTAAACGAAAAGAAGCCCCAATAGAGGTGTCCTTTTGAATTCTGTAGAAGGAGAGAGATAGGGGCTGCATAAGTTGCTTACCCTGATAAAGTAGTCTAAGGCAAGAGGAGGGAATCCCCAGCCTGCATTCAAGTTTTTGCAGAAGATCCTGCACAAGATCTGCTGCATGCACCCATAACATTGTCGTTTTACCTGAAAGATTGACTTGGATCTGAAATGCAGGGGATTCTTCAGGCAGATCTGGCGGGTAAAAGAGAGAGAGCTGCTTCAGAGATGAGCTCGTTTGACCCTGCCGCCTGATGATAGCTTGCCCATAGATCTGGGTTTTTTTGAGGCACCAAGATCTGCTGGGCTTCTGATCTGATGGTTTGATTGCAGATCTTGCCGCAGGGTTGGTATCTTGACGTCTGATCTTGGGGATTCGATGAATGCAGATCTGTAATAACTGCAGATCCGTGACCCCATTGAGTAGATCTGTGACATTGAGTCCCTCTGCTTGGATACCGCTGAAATCTTTCATCAGAAAATGCTCCCCTTCCCTTACACGTTCAGTGTTTCGAGCGCCAGGATGGAGTGTGAGGCCTCCAATACCTTCTGCACTAAGGCTGATTGCGTCTTCCTTCTTCGAGACCCCGAGCTTCGCTGGCGAGGAGACCATGAAACAACGGAAATCTTTGAACCCCGTTGCAGGCAGTGAAACTTTAAGAATGGTCCAGGATTTGGGTTCTGTGGAATGAACGGGGAGCCAAGTTTCGCACCTGGAGAATGACTCGTCTGTGGAGGAGAAAACGTGCAGCGCGGTGGGTAGCAGAGATTCAAAAGCCACAAAAACCCTCGACGCCATCGCTCTTCGCCCCGCGAGAAAAATGATTAATCCGATCCTTCGATGATTATGGGAACCTTTTATTTTTATTAATAAAATATATAAATTTACAAAGTTTTATACCATAATTATTCTTAAACACATTTTGTATTTTAAAAAAAGCATAATGATTTTAAGATTCACATTACCATTACATTCAATCATTAAAATAACAATTAAAAAATATTTAATTTATTTTAATTTATTTTTAAAAAATATGAAAAAAGTCCAGCAACATTATTATCTAAAAATCCATCTATCTTCACTTTTTTAGCTAAAGGCTCCCCTATTTCCACTGAAGGTGGAAGAGTCGATGTTGACTTTTTTTTAATAAAAAAAATTGGATGATCCAAATTAAATCTGGAGCGAATATACCTGGAATATGCTTCGTTTGAGAAACATATCTATAGTTATGTTGCAAGGGAGCATGAAACTAACTGTGGAAAATGTTAGATGTTATATTAAATAGATAAAATATTTTCACCTATGAATTTATATTAAATGGATGTTGAACCTACTGATTTGCTTAGTCACAATGATTATTTCTATGAATTTATATTAAATGGATGTTGAACTTACTGATTTGCTGGGGACACTGATTTATTTCTATTGTGGAAATTTTCCATTTTAATGGATATTATCATTTTTTTTCAAAAAATCGTGCTTATGTTTTGGATTGTAGATTACTGTGGTGTGGTTTCTGAGAGAAATTCGGATTTTCCACAGTGTTCATCTTTTACATTGGTCGACATTTCGAGTCTAGACCAAGACTCATCATCAACATTGATTTACCAAAAAAAAAAATAAATAAATTAGTAATATTTTTTTCCAAAAAACCATGCTTTCATTTACCATGGATGTTTCTCCTTAGATATGCACTAATTTTAAATTAATTGAACTGCTATAAAAGAACCAGCAGAATTACCAAATTCTAATGCAAAAAATTACCAAAATTTTAATGCAAAATTCGTATAGCAGTGTTGACCACTGGACATAAAGTCGTGTTCTATGTAAATTCCTTCGAGCAATGTTAGAATTTCTAAAATTGGCTTTTAGCAAAGTCGGTTCAATAAAATTTTAACCTTGGTAAGATATAAAAAGGCGGAAGATGGAAAAATAGTGTGGTGTATCAATGGAAATTGTTGACTAATTATTGATCAAATAGAGAAAAAGTGGAATATTTTAATTATTTTGGAATTTCAGTGATAGTCATTAATGATTAATATGTGTTAGGGCTAAAGGTAGGATTTAACATATGGAAATTTAATTATGAAATTGGATTTATCATCAGAGATAAGAAAGAAGGATGACAATCTAATAGTAATGGTTTTTTTATATGGAAAGGAATTCAATTAAACGGTTAAAAACTAATAAAAAAACATATTAAGAATTAATTAAATTAGAGTAATGAGAATAAAAGAAAATATTAGAGTTAAAAAAGATAAAGGAGTAAATAAAAAAATTAGGATTAGCAAATTTGTATAATATTAAAAGTAATTAAAAAGAAAAGAAAATATAAAACGATGTAACAAAATATAAATGAAGAAAAAATGCAAAAGGAAAAAAGGGATAAGGGTAATTAATGATGGTAAGAATTAAATTAAATAAAAACAAATAAATGTTTATATAAGATTGGTGCATTGGAAAAACAAATCAAAGGTAGAGGGGAAATTAATAATGGGAGATCGACTATGGTCAACTATAGTCAACCATGGTCAACCATGGTCAACCATTGTTTACCATGTTTTATAAATTCAATCATGGTCAACCATGGCTCAATGTCATTGCATTACAAATAATGTCTCAATATGAGAATCAACCATGGTCATCCATGGTCCCATGTCGCATTGTGACAAATATTCTCTTGATTTGAAAATCACTCAAGATCAAACATGGTCAACCATGGTCTGACATCACATTGTGACAAGGATTGTCTCAATATCAAAATCAACCATGGTAGACCATGTTGATTTTAGTGTTTATAATATTTATCTTAGGGTTTATATACCATGTCTTTATAATATTAGTCCCTTCGGTTTAATTTTATTCTAGCAAGGTCAACCATGTTTTATAAAATCAATTGTGGTCAACCATGGTTAATTAGGGTCAACCATGGGCCAACATCACATTGTGACAAAGATTGTCTCAATATGAAAAGCATGGTCAGGCATGGTCATGCATGGTTTATCATGGTCATTCTTGGTCAAACATGATCATATGTCGCATTGTGACAAATATTCCCTCGATATGAAAATCAATCATGGCCATCCATGGTCAACCATGGTCCAACGTATTGTGACAAATATTGTCTTCATATGTCAATCAACCATGGTCTTGAATGTCGCATTGTGACAAAAATTGTCTCCATATGAAAATCATGGACAATCATGGTCAACCATGGTTGATCATGCTCAACCATGTTTTATAGAATGAAACATGGTCAACCATGTTTATTTTAGTGTTTATAATATCGATCCCTTGGGTTTATTATTCTCTTGGGTTTATAATATCAATCATGGTTAATCATGGCCAATCATATCCACGTATGGTCAACTATGGTTAGCCATGGGCAAATCTCGCATTGTGATAAAAATAGTCTCCATATGAAAATCATGGACAATCATGTTCAACCATGGTCGAACATTGCATTGCAACAAAGATTGTCACGATATGAAAATCAACCATGGTCCAACGTTGCATTGTGAAAAAGATTGTCTCAATATGAAAATCAACCAGGTCAACCATGGTCCAATGTTGCATTATGAAAAAGATTGTCTCAATATGAAAATCAACCATGTTCAACCATGGTCTAACGTCACATTGTGACAATGATTGTCTCGATATGTAAATCAACCACGGTCTAACGTCGCATTGTGACAAAGATTGTCTCAATATGTAAATCAACCATGGTCTAACGTCATACCATGATAAGAATTGTCTTAATATGAAAATAAACCATGGTCAACCATATGTTTATAATATTTATCTTAGGATTTATAATATTTGTTTCTTTGGGCTTAATACTATTCACCTAGGTTCATAATCCCTTGGTGTTTTAGTATTAATCTCTTGGTTCTATAATATTAATCCATTGGGTTTATTATTCTTTGGGTTTATAATATCAATCATGATCAATCATAGTGAGTCATGGTAAACCATGGTTGAATATCGCATTATGACAAAAATTGTCTCCATATGAAAATCATAGGCAATCATGGTCAACCATGTTTTATAGAATGAAACATAATCAACCATGGTCAAATGTCGCATTGTGGCAAATATTGTCTCGATATGAAAATCAATCATGGTCAGTGATGGTCAACCATGGTCCAACGTCGCATTGTGAAAAAGATTGTCTCAATATGTAAATCAATCATGATCTCAAATGTCACATTGTGACAAAAATCTTCTCGATATGAAAATTTACTAGAGTTTCCATCATCTAATGTCGCATTGTGACAAACATTGTCTCGATATGAAAATCAACCATGGTCTAACATCACATTGTGACAAAGATTGCCTCAATATGTAAATCAACCATGGTTAATCATGGTCTAACGTTGCATTGTGATAAGAATTGTCTCAATATGAAAATCAACCATGGTCAAACATGTGTTTATAATATTTATCTTAGGGTTTATATGCCTTGGGTTTAATATTATTCCCTTTGATTCATAATCCCTTTGGCTTTTAGCATTAATCCCTTGGGTTTATAATATCGATCCCTTCGGTTTGTTATTCCCTTGGGTTTATAATATTAACCATGCTTAATCATGATCAATCATAGCCAGCCATAGTTAACCATGGTCAACCATGGATGAATGTCGCATTGTGACAAAAATTGTCTCCATATGAAAATCATGGACAATCATGGTCAACCATGGTCGAATGTCTCATTGTGACAAATATTGTCTCGATATGAAAATCAACCATGGTCAAACGTCGCATTGTGACAAAGATGGTCTTGATATGAAAATCAATCATGGTCCAACGTCGCATTGTGACAAAAAATGTCTTGATATGTAAATAAACCATGGTCAACCATGGTCCAATGTCACATTGTGATAAGGATTGTCTCAATATGAAAATCAACCATGTTCAAGCATGTTTATTTTAGTGTTTATAATATTTATCTTAGGGTTTATATACCTTGGGTTTATAATTTTTGTCCCTTGGGTTTAATATTATTCCATTGGGTCTATAATTCCTTAGGGATTTAGTATTAATCTCTTGTGTTTATTATTCCCTTTGGTTTGTAATATTAATCAAGGCCAACCATGGTCAACCATGCTCAAATGTCACATTGTGACAAAGATTGTCTCAATATGGAAATCAACCATTGTCCAATGTCGTGTTGTAACAAAGATTGTCTCAATATGGAAATCAACCATGGTCCAACGTTGCGTTCTAACAAAGATTGTCTCGATATGAAAATCAATCATGGTCAATATGGAAATTGACCATGCGTTAGTGTTTATAATATTTATATTAGGGTTTATATACCTTGGGTTTATAATATTTGTATTATAAACCCAACATATTGATATTATAAACCCAAGGGGTTAATAATAAAACCCTAAGGGATTATAAACCCAAGGGAATAATATTAACCCAAGGGATTATTACTAAAAACCCTAGGGTTTATATTCCCTTGGGTTTATAATATCAATCCCTTGGTTTATAATATCAATCTCATGGGCATATTAATCTAAGGGTTCATATTCCTAGGGTATAATATTATTCATTGGTTTATAATATTAACCCCTTAATTTCAAAATAAATCATGGTCAACCAAGGGTTTATATACATTGGATTTATAAACATGGTTGACCATGGTTGAAAATGATTGATTTTCATTTTGATACAATCGTTGTCACAATGTGACATTGGACGATGGTTGACCATGGCCAACCATGTTTATTCGAGGGTATTTAATATCTTAGGGCTTATATACCTTGGGTTTATAATATTAATTCTGTGGGTTTAATTTTATTCCATTGGGTTTATAATCCCTTGGGTTTTTAAATAAAAACTCAATGGTATAATATTCCGAGGGTATAATATTATATTTTTTTTTTTTTTTTTCGAGGAAAAAAAACGAACTTTTTATAAGGAATAAAAAAGTTACAAGATCATGAATTAACATTCCAGCTTCTTCTGAGTGCTTTGAGACCATCATCAGTCCTCAAGGAGAGAGAAATTCTTCCCCTTGTATCATCAAGTCCAACCAAAAAGAAATAAGGGTATAATATTATTTATAGGGTTTGTAATTAATATTAATCCATAGGGTTTAATTTTATTTCGTTGGATTTATAATCCCTTGGGTTTTATAATAAAAAGTCAATGGTATACGGGTATAATATTATTTATAGGGTTTGTAATTAATATTAATCCCTAGGGTTATAATTCCTTGGATTTTTAGTATTAGATCTAAGGGATTATAAATCCAAAAGGAATTAATCTTATAAACCCAAGGTATATAAACCATAAAATAAATATTATAAGCCCTTAAATAAAGATGGTTGATTATGGTCAACCATAGTACAACGTTGCATTGTGATAAGGATTGTCTCAAAATGAAAATCAACCATTGTCAACCATGTTTATTTTAGGGTTTACAATATTTTTCTTAGGTTTATATACCTTGGATTTATAATATTTTTTTTCTAAATAAGTCTAAGATCTATTACTGTAACAAAATGATACATGGAGGCTCTGGCCTCTGCAATTTTGAGCCAAGGTTCATGGCATAATGCAGCAAAAACAAAATTAACACTGCCCAGAAGTGGGAAACCAGTCCAATCCAAAATAAATTTGCTACACGTGCAAGGGAAACCAGCATTCGAACATGAAGCAATATTCTATTAAATTCATACTAAACTATTTTGCTCAAAAATTCAAAAGTAAACCCATAGACTTGGTTGCCGACAACCTGAAACCTAAAGACGCATGGTGAATTAGTTGTCATTTGGTGCTGACGGGTGTTCTTCGATAATTAAGCACCTGTAGGCGTCAAGGTCATCCTCGTCTTTCAGCAACGCGCTCGTGTCATCCTTCACTAGAGGTTCTCGATTTTGCTCTGCTGCAGAAGGCTTGCCCTGAGCATTATCCCTCTTTTCCATTACGTGTGTGTGGCACCTTTCGTCGCTGGAAGGCTCCTCTTGAAAGGTAACTGTGATGGTAGCCTTTATGAGTGGTCGATTCAGAGAGCAATGGTAAATGAATTGGGCAGAATGGTGGGATTACTGAGAGCTGGAAGGGATATTAGTAACTGGTTGGAGGTTTACACAGGCTGGGAGTGGACAGCGCGAGTGCGGCCTCTGTCACTGCAAGTATCAGGATAATTTGACGAGGGGAAGAGGAGTCCAAGACTGTTGAGGGCGGAGAATGGGGCAATCTCCCTCTGCTGCTACCCCTCCTGCTACTCATTCATTGGCGCAGTCGAGGCATGATGGTTTGGGGATGAAGAGACTGCCTGTGAGAGGTCGGCACTGAGCAGAGCTTTGAGGTAGAAGGCTCAGAAGGCTTAGAATCGAAAGTCGGGTTGCAGATCAAACTCTGAGAGTAATGGTTGCCCTTTCCAAAGTCTATGCAGCAGAGAATATTGCATCTCCTTCCCGTTGCAATGCGTGTGCTCGACTCCACTACAGCCAGGGTGCACTTGCAGCTCAGACGCGGAGGAGTAAAAATAGAGGAAGTGGGTCAAATGTTGCCTGAGGGCTCCATGTTGCAGAGCCGAGGCGGGATGGCACTGGTGAATTGGTTCGAGTGCCGCATTGAATGGCATTTACTACTGTTGTGAGATGGTTTTATTGCTCTATGTGCGATCTTATGGGTGGCCATGTGGCTATGCCATTTGTTGTCCCGTGTCGCTGCCATTAGATCACACTTTGTGTACACCTACATCCAGGATTAGGTTTATAATATTAATCCCTAGGGTTTAATATTATTCCATTAGGTTAATAATTCCTTGGGTTTTTGGTATTAATCCCTTGGGTTTATTATCCCTTGGGTTAGCCTTTGGTTCATAATCTCTTGAGGTTTTAGTATTAAACCTATGAATATGAACCCTTACATTAGCAAATCGAAGGGACTAATATTATAAACCCAAGGGTTAATATTAAAACCCCAAGGGATTATAAACCAAAGGGACTAATATTATTTTTTTTGTAAGCTTGGTAGGACTACATCTTCTTCAAGTCCAACTTCTCACCCTGATCGGGGGGATAGCACAAGATTTGAACCCAAGACTTCTGGTTTGGTGAGGCTTCATTTCCATGGCCATTGCCAATTGAGCTATCCCAAGTGGACCAAAGAGACTAATATTATTAAACCCAAGGGAATAATATTCTAAATTTAAGGTATATAAACCCTTGGTTGACCATGATTATATTGAACCTAAGAGATTAATATTATAAACTTATGAATAATATTATACCCTACGAACATAAGCACTTAGATTAATATACCCAAGAGATTGATATTGTAACTCAAGGGAATAATAAACCCAAGGAATTAATACTATAAACCCAAGGGAATATAAACCCTTGTGTTTTTTAGTAATAATCCCTTGGGTTAATATTATTCCTTTGGGTTTATAATCACTTGGGGTTTTAGTATTAACCCCTTGGGTTTATTATCCTCTTTGGTTTATAATATCAATCTCTAGAGTTTATTAATCTTAGGGTTCATATTTATATTAGATAATTTCAAATTAAATAATAATATAACATTTATATTAAATAATATGTATTTATAACTATAATGATAATAATAATATTTTTTTGGTAGATACAAATGGTGTATTTATAAATGGTAAATACAAATTAAAACTTTGGCTTATATCAATCTCATTAATACTTTTAATGTGGTTGTGCTAGTCAAATTGTTACACATCTCAAATATATTCACGTAAAAATTATAAGCTTTTAATGGTCCAACAAGAAATTGAGTGATGAAGGAGGCAACGGTGGGTGTGGGGCCAAATCGAATCATTGTTTAAATCCAAAGGAATTATATATTGCATATATAATTAGGACTTAGAGCTTTCCTTAAAGCTGGCAAAAATCCTATGTTTAAAAAAGACCTAAAGGATCAGATTTCAAACGTTGATCTTCCTTATATCTAAGGGACCACAAATTACGATTGCTAGGATCATAAAGAAACATAAGATTTCTTCAACTTTTAGGTTTTTTAGCACCATTTGAAGCTCCTTAAGATATGTAAAAGACCCCGTGGACCCAAAGGATATGAAAGGTGTCTATATGATCCCAGGTTCATGTACGAACCCCTACATTGGTGAAACACGCTGCTCAATTAATCAAAGAGTTCATGAGCACGCATCCCACATCAAACATGGGAGAGCCCTCTCTTTAGCTTTGGTAGAACATCTGGAAAAGACAAAACACCACATCTAGATTGAAGAAGCCCAGGTCATTGCTAAGATTGGTCATTTTCATCATCGGAAGTTTACTGAGGCCATAGAGATTAAAAGGAGGCCAAGTAATCTAAATAAAGACGATGGCTGGAATATTAGTAATTGTTCGGTCCCGGTCCTTTCCTCTTGATGTTTCTTTTTATTTTTAAGTATTTATTATTTATTTTTATTTATAAATCTATTTCTTGTTTATTCCACTACTTCCTTTGAATTTTTTTAAATTAATTTTAATTTTCATCTTTTTTTATTTATTTTTATCTTCTTTTAGTCTCCATTTAATTTTTAGTGACATTCCCCTCTCTCCCCTTCTTATTTTTGTGACTTCCTCTCGTTTATACATTTTATTGTTTGTCTTTCTCTTTTTCCTTTTTATTTTTTTGTCGTATTCCCCTCTCTCCCCTTCTTATTTTTGTGACTTCCTCTCGTTTATACATTTTATTGTTTGTCTTTCTCTTTTTCCTTTTTATTTTTTTGTCGTTTGCTTTAATCTTGGTTGATATTTTCTATATTCATAATTCCTTTAATAATTCGTAATTTTCTTTTATTAGTCTTTGAATCGTATGGTATTTATTTACTTTTTGAGTAAAAAAAATTAAATAAAAAACATTTAAGTCTAAACTAAACTTAGGCAAAATTAAATATTTTATTTATTTAATAAAAACCCATTATTTATTGATCTTTGTGACAAAATAAATATTTTATTTATTTAAATAAAAACTCATTATTTATTGATTCCTTTGGTGTTTCAAATCTAATATTCCATTATTTGATTTACCATTTTTTAAATTTTTTTTCAAAAAATAATAAATTAATCAAAGACTAAAATAAAATAAAAAATTATTTAACAAAAAATCTATTTTATTCAAGCTAAATATTTATTTAATTAATCCTAAATATCTAAAATAAAATAAATATAATCTTTATTTAATTATGATTGCAATTTAATTAAACTAACAATTATATTTTAGGGGTTTATTTCATTATATTGAAATATTAGTAAATAATAATTTTATAGTCAAAATTAATTGTTGGATTCTAACGTTCAAAAATTTATTCTCTTCATCGCTTTCTCTAATAATTTTTAGTCAAAACTATTTGTTGGATTCTAACGTTCAAAAATTTATTTTCTTCATCGCTTTCTCTATTTAATCTGATGCCATGATTTGTTTATCCATTTTGTCCTGATGATGAAGCATGCTAGCAGGGGTTAAATTTGACGGGTGACCCTACCTGTCAAGGAATTTTTTTATGACGTTTTTATTTTTACACTGCCCATCATATGACTTTTAAAATTTATTTGTACAAGTTTTATCTAATTTCAAATTGTACAATAAAAGAACAATAGTTGTGAAATAATTTTCAAACAAAAAACATAACGTGCATGATTTCTCGGTTGGATACGACGACCCTTTTGGTGGCTCGCCCAACAACTGACTTTGCAGACAAGAAGTTGTGTTCAACCTCATTTTGGACAAAACCCAACAGTCTAATGCTATTTACTGCACAAACCGTTGTTGAAAGTCCAGTCCAATTTTTTACAGCAAATACAAAACAAAGCTCAATTTTCTACATAACCCACTACCCAGAATTCAGCTGGTTTAATATCCCACTAAAGACAAATGGACTCAATGCATCAAGCTCTACTGAAATTTCAAACATATAAAAGTCCAGTCCAATTTTTTACGACAAATACAAAACAAGGCTCAATTTTTTTACATAACCCGCTACTCAGAATTCAACTGGTTTAATATCCCACTAAAGACAAATAGATTCAATGCATCAAGCTCTACTGAAATTTCAAATATGGCATTGATAAACATCTAAATGGCAGTCTGGCAATGGCATGGATAATTATCCAAAGCATAGCGATAAATCCTTTTCTCTGATCTTTCTATATGCAACTAAGAAAATACCTGACATTTTGCAGAGCATAAAGCATGTCAGTCATCAAGTGTTCCTCGACATCCAACACCACCATAGGAAAAAGATAACTGAAAGGACATTAGAATCACAAAATACATCATGAAAATTAGAATAATACAGGGCTGAATATAAAATAGAAT
>APFE030918032.1:0-10956 GCA_000404065.3 Pinus taeda
CTAAGTGACATCTGAACTATTCTTTTTCCCTGCAAGTTTAGATCATGACACAAATACGGTATAGAAAACATAGCAATTGTAGAAAGAGATGAGAAAACTTATTAGTCCATGAGGAAACACGAGAGTTTTGCAGTTCTTCAGCCATCAAATACACATTCAGACAGTCCCAACACACATGTTCCAGCAATCTCTGTTTATTAAACCTCTCAGAGTGTACACAGCAGTGTTTCAAAATCAGCTTGTCGATCAAAAAACTCTCACCCTTTGAACAACGAACAGCGTTGTTTAAATAGGCAGATTTACATGCTGGCCCTTGAGCCGCTGTTAAGTTAAAAAAACATTACTGAAAACATATCTAACTAGACAGGTCCAAAGATATCTGCAGCAATAAAGTTTTTAAATGCTAAGTTGTGCTGGTAATGAATGCATAAAATATCTAAACAGGTAGTTTGGGGCAGCTGGCAACTGAAGTTATGCAAGTGAAGGCTGCGTATGAGAGAGCAGCCTCAAAATGGTTGAACGGTGGTCCTGGAGCTGTGCGCTGGCCTCATGGTCATAACTGTGTAATAACTGCCCAGGAATCCTTTGTCAGTATTTTTAGGCGGTTCCATAAAATAATCTGTCTTTTTGGATTGAGGCGGTGGCTTGGATATTACTTGACTGTGCAAGGTGAGAATTGGATGCTTCTCGATCCATAGCAGTTGTTTGCCCAATGTGACTCTGTTGGCAGAGTATTTCACTGATCCAAGTTTAATGCCTGGGCTATTTATTTTTCCGGTATTTCTCTTGGTGCCATCAAATTCAATATGACTTGCGCTGCCACTCTCTTTATTTTGGATAGCATGATTTCCACCAGCAAGTCTTAGCTCCCTTGCCACTCGGGCCTCAAATTGCCAGAAAAAAATGGTTCAACAGTCTGAAAAAGTGATACAGCGAGTTCCTTTCTGCCTTTGGGAAATTCGGCTTTCAAAACACAGTGGCCGAGTTTTGCCACATTAAACGTCGCCCACTATATTTACTCAAATAAAATTCTTTGAAGATATCCTGATATACATTCAGTAATGAGAAGTATGACTCAGTACTTTTCTGGTCTTCATAATACGCGCTATTGCTGCATCAATCTGATACTGACGATCCTGGAAAACTCTCTCTGTAGTACTTGCATTCTCCTCCACTGTCTCTTTCATTTGGATGGCATTAACCTTTATCCGGAAAAGAGGAGCATTAAAATCATCATTAAATACAGACTGGTCCTCATCCTCAACGTCTCTTCCCTTCGGTTGCTTTCACTAACAGTTGTATGCTCACTGCTAGCTTCTATAGAGCCATTATCCGAATTTCTGGAATCAGTAATTTCCAAATTTTCATTCTCTTGTAAAGCAAGACCTTCTACAGTAAATGGTTTCATATCCAGGTGGATCGGAAACTCAAATCGGTCCTTCAACTTCAGTCTTTGCATTGTCTCATAATCAAAGTCAAAACGCTTCAGGTCATCTGTAAAGTGTATTTTGACAAGCAATTCAACAAGCTCATGGAGGCTTTCTATACAATGAGTCACTAAACAAATCAATAACTGGAATGCCTTGTCACGGCTTGCCCGTGTAGCACATTTTGATTGAAAGACACGATCACTTTCTGGAGATGTTCCTATAATACCAAATTGAACTCCAGATGGTATGCTATTACCATTGGTTTCCTCATCATGCCAAAGGAAAGTAGATTCCGGAAACAGGAACGTACTGATAAGCTTGTACACTAAGCGTCGACCATGAGGAACCTTTGAGGATCCAATAATGCGGCAATCTAGTATTTCTACAAGAACTCTAGTCAGTAATAAGTGCCCCTCCATCAATTTGTCCTCTTCATCAACAGCTGCAGGTGCAGTCTCAAGCCAGTGCAGTTCATCATCCAGCTGCTTTTGAGCTAGACTATACTCCTCTGGATCCTCTATATTAAACAAAAGTTGCCCAAGAAGCTCCCAAAAATGTAAGCAGCTCTTTGGATGACGACTTGCCTCATCCTTTGCTTCTATCAAAGCCTCTAGTATATATCGACGCACAAGTCCTTGCTTACCACCTGACTGGCATTTAACAGCTCTTGAATCTATCAAATCAACGTTTGCTTCAACCAATTTCAAAAGGAACCGGAAATAGTCCTTATCCAAGAGATGCATCTCGTGTACAAATTTCAAATTTTCTTTCCACACAGAAAGGTGAATTGATGGGGGCATCTCTATATAAGTATTCTTTTCTGTTTGATTCCACTTGCTGGATCTCTTTCATCAACGCATCTCCATCTTCATCTTTTATGCAAGAATTAGCACTCGGTGCAGGGGAATCCAAAAAGACCTCATATCTTGCTCGTTCATACAGAAGCATATATGCACTATTCGGCTTATCATATTCTTGTGGAGAATTTGTTTTGAGGAAGTTGTCATAAACATCAACAGTAAATTTTCCTCCAAAGCAATCCTTTTCTAAATTTTTGAGATCATATGCTTGAACTTGCTTATCATCGAATGACATCCACCACTTTGCATCAGCTACATACCCTCCTGTTCCTGCTCTCCGACAATTGAGAAGACCATCTCCAGGGCGTTCCTTTATATGAATAGTAATGCCCAGCAAATGTCGTTCCAGTTTCTCAATCATCCAATCATGTAATGCAAGTGCTCGCTGCCAATCTTTTTCTCGATTAAGTACCAACACCATTAACCTCAAGGACAACCTTCCTTTCCAAACTGTCATCAATTGATACAGTTCTTCTTCACTGGAGACTCCCTTCAAGGAGATTAACAACTCATCTATATTAATATGATGGTCTAGCTGAGGGACTTGTTGGCCGTCCTGATATCCAAGTGACTTCCCCTGTGGAACCCAAACATCCCTTTTTACAGCTGAACTAGATCTGCACCATATTTTTCTCCCAAGCACACTAATCTTAGCACCTTCTGTATCTGCTGAAGGAGGGATATGTGCTTCACTAAAAGCAGCATCTATTATCTCTCTCAGAGAGATATTATCACAACTATACATTTGGACAACAGCAGGTACATCTCAACTCCCAACTATACCACATGAAGACCACTTAATAGATCTGAAAGATCCAGGAAAATCAGAGAAGCATTCCATATTTAATGGTACCCAATGAAAAATCGCTCTAAGAGGAGCTTACATAAAGCACAGGGACCAATCCTACCATTTTACCATCTCTTCCAGGCCGCAAACCAGCCATCTACTTTATACTCAATTTCAACTTCCTCCCCAAAAATGTTTCACTGTCAAAGGATTCAAATATGGAACATTGCTGTAGGCAAAGCATGACATATTTGGCTTGTATATATGTCGATCACGAAAGGTGAATACCTGCTATGAGCAGGAGGCTAACACCCCCAGCATGACTTGCAGTGGCTGAAGACTCGTCTTCAACATGACTAGCAGAGGTTGATGATGAATTGCTAGTATGACTCACACTGACTAGACTTGTGCCCCCAGCATGACTTGCAGTGGCTGAAGGCTCATCTTCAACATGAATTGCGGAGGTTAATGATGAAGTGCTAGTATGATTTGCAGTGACTAGACTTGTGCCCCTAGCATGACTTGTAGCGGCTGAAGGCTCATCTTCAACACGACTAGCAGAGGTTGATGATGAATTGCTAGTATGACTCGCAGTGACTAGATTTGTGGCCCTAGCATGACTTGCAGCGGCTGAAGGCTCATCTTCAACATGACTTGTAGAGGTTGATGATGAAGTGCTAGTATGACTTGCAGTGACTAGACTTGTGCCTCCAGCATGACTTGCAGTGGCTGAAGGCTCATCTTCAACATGACTAGCAGAGGTTGAAGATGAATGGATAGAATTATTCTTCTTCTTCATCTTCCTCTTTCTCCTCTTTTTAGATTTCTTATTACAAGAAGGAGGAGAAGAAAGAATCCTAGATTTCTCTGTGAAAGCAGATGAACAATTAGCACCCATGTGATTCCCCTCAAATAAATCATTCATCTGAGAAGCTTCAAAAACATTAGGAATATTCAGAGTGGACCACAGCCAAATGGGTAGTCCAACATTCAATCTAGGAATATTCAAGTAGCCATCAAGGGAGTGCTAACGTTTCTAAAGAAAGGAAAAGCACAAGGATCTCCTTTTAGGAGGGTACCTTGGTTGGTTTCCACAGGGATATGGGCCATGTCTAACTGAGTCGTAGACCCTTCCCTTATGGGAACGTACAAATGACTTTTCAAGAAGGATAGACACACAATCGAGATCTTTTCCCTTGAGAAGGCAACTCCACAACCTTCAAAAGAAAGATCACAAAGTCTTTCAAGATTGGCAGAGTGGTAAGTCAGTTACTCATAATACAAAATCCAAAAAGTGACTAGAAAAAAATACCTAAAGAAAACTATATACAAGGAGTAAAGAGCACTCAACTATAAAGTCCCTAAAAGAAGTCAGCCAATCAAGCAACTTCCAAGTATTTCCGCTCCAGGTGATTAGGACCGAACACCAAAATACAAGAAAGTGAAGCAAGGGACCTTCTAAAGATAGTCTGGGATAATGACATCCCAGGCCTACCAGCGAAGGTATCAGAGGAAGTTACGCTGACCTCCAAACAACAGCCTATGCCGGTGCAAGCCCCCGAGCTTTGCAAGTGTGCCCTCTAGAAGTACTACTAAGAGTGATACAACATCAACCTCAGGTGCCACGGGATTCCCCTCCATAGCCACTTATGTAGATCCCTTGGATTAGCAACTAAAGGTACCAACTCTTGTCAGAAGCAAGGCAGAACAGTCTTGAGGTAAGATCTGACAAGTAGGAGAGGGGGTATCTCTCTTCCTTATCTTCAAAAACCCTCATGCTTAACTCCCAGATCTGGAGCTTTCCTGGTGTCCCTAATGCTATTGGATTCATACTCGTTATTCAGACTTCTATGTTTGATAGTTTAGAGTGACCTTGGAGAGTTTACTTTCCTCTTGCCTAATCCAAGGCCCTAAATATCCTAAAAAATTTTGGTGTGTCTAAATTGACAATATAAAAAAGTTCTTGTATATTTTATTAGTGCTTGATTTTAAATTGGCCGTTCTTAAGTCAAGGGATAAACGGAAGTGAAATTGATGATGTGTGTATGACCCAACCAAAATCAAAGAAAAAGTAACTACATGAATGCAATCATTTTTATTTTGATGAAAAGAAACTTCTACTTGGGTTCTACAAAACTTTGATAGAGAAAAAACTTTTCTTTTTCTTTTCTTGCAACATACTTCACACAAGCAAAAGCTAGAATGCTTTAACAATGCAAAATTATCCTAATTCAAGGTGTAATGAGGATGCAAGAAACTTAAGATTACTTTAAAGGAAAGAATGAAAGTAACTTGTTTATCGCTTCTAATTAGCCACTTGAGATGTTTAGGTAGACTCATTTTCGTCTAAACACTAAAAGAAAATCTCAAGACAAAAAAAATTGCACTTTCACTTGCAAATAGAAACTAAATCAAAACAAGGCCCAAGAAATAAAAACCAAGGTTTCAAGAAGTTTTCTTCAAAAGCAAAAACAAAGAAAACAACTTTTTAAAAGTGCTCCAAATACTATTGAAAACTTTGAGATCGAAGAATAGGCAACAAAAACACTTTGCAAGTTATCAACTCAAAAAGGATGAAAACTCAAAAAAATAGGTGTATCAAGATGCTCTTGATGACCAAAAAGTAGCAAAAAGATCTTGGTCACAATGATCAAAAGATCAAGAAAGACAACTCTCAAAATTGTCACTCAACAACTTTCAAAAAGCAAGAAAAGCAAATGGCCACAAGATGCAATTTTGACACAAAGTAAGAAGATCTCAAAGATAAAGTTTGTCACAAAGATTGAAAGCAATATTTCTACTTTGGAAGACCAGAACAACCAATATTCTCAGAGATAAATCTTGTGTGCTCAAACAAAAATGATGACACTTGCAACAAAACAAAACAAGACCAAAACTTTCCAAAAATGGAGAGAATTCGAAACTGGAAACTTGCCGTAAAAACACAGGCTGACAACCAAACTTGACTGTTCAGGAAACACTTAGACTAGCAAACAAATTTACTGAACAAGAAATATTTCCAAAAATCTTGGAAAATTAAGGTATACATGATTGTTTCAATGCACAACTGCATGTATACGCAATTCAGCCCAAAGAAACCTATGTATACACGGGTTCATATGGGGAGACATGCATACATACGCTTCTGTAACCTGAAAAAACTGCATATATAATAGTTCACAAGAAAAAGAAAAAAAGGGGTCTGAAGAAACTGTTCAGACTCAAAGTCTGAGTTCCTATAGGAATAGACAACTCAGTTACAACAAGAAAATCAAAGGCTGAGCCTTGATTGGCTTAAAATAACCCAAACTAGGAACAACAATACTGTTGTCCCCAGTGGAGTCGCCAATTTTGTTGAGGGACAAATTCCACTAGGGTATTGAGTCAATACCCTAGCAAAGTGGGTGTTATCTACAATGAAAAATAAGCATTCCACATAGCCATGATACTAATATCAGCAAACTACACGAAGAGAGGTGCACCTGAGGGTTCTTCATTCTAGTAGATCCAGCCAAGGTCAAACCCTCTTGAAGTTCCTTTCGATCCTTCAACCTGCAAAACAATCAATTCAAAGAAGCATAGCAGTATATGGACCAAGCATCATAAAGAAATCAACTTCATAGCATATTGAAATGTAGTTAGTTATACAATTGAAACAACTATTCATATGAAAACCATAATGACAACATCATAAGCATGAAGAAGATTGATTTTGGGAACAAGACAAATGTTTCTTTATTGCAGATAACTAAATAAAAACAAGGAATGATATCACCTGAATCTTCCTCTCGCAGGCTCCAAGCGGAATTGTCCTCCGGATTCGTCCAATCCCAAGTCTTCAAAAGGCTCCTTCCATGACTCACACAAGGATATCTCAACTAGTGAAAAGACATCATAACTTGAGGAAACAAGGGTTTCCTATAATGGGGGGAGTGTTGGAATCACAAGGATCTTCAGACTTGATCAGGGATAATCTCAACAGAGTGATTTTTCTCTCTATTCTCTCCTCCTTTAGGCCTTCCCATTGAAGCCCTTTTTATAATTCTCCCAAAGTAGTTTTTTAGTTGGGAATTCATTGGGAATAGTTGGGCCATAGGCACTAATAGGTAATCAACAGGTAAAACCTATGATCTCTGTCTAAAATTGAGGAGATTTAAATTTTTTTAAGTGTTTTAAGACATATATGCGGGTTGGGTATACACAGACCCGCATACACGCACGTTTAGCTCAGGGAAATATTGTGTATAGGGAGTAAAACACTATTTTTTAAGTATTTCGACCAGGTCTAGAAGGAGGAGTTTCCCTAGGCCATGAGTGCAACCATCTGCATATTTTCTCTCCCAACATAGGTTTATTGACTAGATACTTCAATGCAGAATAATCTATGTACATCTTGAAATGTCTGCCCAACAGATAGTGTCTAAATTTTTGGAGCATATACACCATAGTCAATCCTTCGCTCTTTGTGGTCGAATAATTATTTTCAGCCTTTGACAACTTTCTACTCACTAATTCTATAGGATGATCCATATCCCCTTCACCAGCTTGTGTCGGTACTACTCCCAATTCCATACACAAGGCATCAACGTGCATATGGAATTCCTTCTTCTAATCTAGGAAGACCAATATCAGTTCGGTGACCATTTTTTCCTTCAATACAACCAAACTGCACTGACATTCTTCATCCCAACAGAATGTAGCATCCTTCTTTAGAAATTTCTCCATGGGCACAGTATTCAGACCATATGCCTTGATGAACTTCCGATAATACCCAGTATGGCCCAGCATTGCATGCAACTGTTTGACACTCCTTCGGGCTTCCAAGTTGATTATTACTGCGATCTTGGTAGGGTCCGCCATGAGTCCTTGCTTGCATTCCACATGATCCAGCAAAATCCCAAAGGGGAAAGAAAACAAGCACTTCTTCAAGTTCAGCACGATCTGATACCTTCGGCACTTATCCAACATCAAGCGTAGATTGGATACATGGTGCTTTACTAGTCCAAAATTTTCCATTCATCAAAATACACCTCAAGAATTTGTGAATAAATTCTTTGAATGCCGTAATGACTACGTGAGAGAATGTTGTCAGCGCATTCTTGAGTCCGAAGGGCATCACTCTTTACTGAAAACACCCCCATTCCCCGTGAAGGTTGTTTTACTCCTGTCTTCTGATGTGATCTTGATTTTATGGCATTTTCATGCAGAAAGAGTTAATATTGTGGACAAAACCAACCTCCCTAGAAGCCTAAGACTTTCTAGTGACAAACAAGACAATTAAGAGCAATCCTTCTCTAAACATGCATTTATCACACGAGAAATCAAGTGTTTTAGATCCTACCTGGAGTCCAACGCTGTTGTAGTAGTCCAGCCTCGTTGATCCGGATGAGCTCCTCCTTCACTTCAAAACCTGCATTCACTAACAATCAAACGATTACATAGCACCTGAATATCCCATAAAATAAAACATAATCAACATATAGACCAAGGAGTATATGAAACAACTCATTAATAACAAATTGTTGAGAAGAATGGACTTATTTGTATTAATAGGAAACAAAAGAAACCAATACAACCTGAGCCTTGGTGTTGTGCAAGTTCCTCCCAGGGTCCAGCAAGAGTTTTCCTTTACTTTGATAAGCTCACCCACTTCCAAATGAAACAAGAAAGGATGGTAATCTCTTCTCACAAGTTTACAATGGAAGTCCTAATTCCAGCAGCATCTACCCTTTGGAATGTTCAGCTTTCAACCTCTCCTCCTCTGGCCCAAGCCCTGTATTTATAGTGTTCTAGAGGAAGTTATTCAGTTCCAACATCAATGGGATACTCCCTCTTTTGGATGGGGTAGCTCCTCTCTTGATGGGATAAGTTCCTCTATCATAGGGATGCATGAACCATCTGGAAGTGCTCAATACACGTCAAACACTCTTCTAGAAGGCTCTAGAAGTGACCACAAGTAACTTTTTTAAGATGAAACTCGCGCCTTTTGACCTTTACAGGGGTACGCACCCATCCTTTGGCTTACATAGCGTACAAGTACGTAGGTACAATGAGTTTGGGATGCGTACACGCAGGCAAGGTAGAAAGAACCTGCGTACCCAGAGATAAACATGATTTTTAATGACTTTCTCTCTTTTTTGAAGTTTGACATGAAGAGCAGAGGTATAAGACTTGACAAGGAGGATAATATGACTATTGATGGAGCCATATTAACTGCAGATAGTCATGGTGACAATTTTCAGTGTAACAGATTGCCCCCTAAAGTGCGAAGCCTGTAATAGATAAGGGTTTTATATCATCTAGGAAGGGTGAAGTACTTTATCATTTCAAGGATTATCTCGTGGAGAGCCTAGTTAGAACCTGCAATTTTCAACACAAAATACATGTATAAGATTATATCATCGCTGAGGTAGGCATTCCCATACTCAGATCAAAAACTTTAACTAACAGACTAACTAATACTCTGATACAGGAATGATTTCATAGTACATCATAATCATAGACTCATGTAGACACAGTATGGACGCAGCCATCTGTTTATAATTGGTCTCTACAATATAATGAATACAAAACTCCTCGCAGCCTGGATGGTGGAAACTAAATCCAGGGTCTTCATCTTCTACTTCCCGAATCGATACGATTCTAGCCATGCGAATAAATGAGTCGATGTCGAACATGGTAGAAACCACTTGATTACCAGTCAATGATGTAAACTGTTAACAAGCGTGAGAGAGACCACCAGTAATGTCAATGGTTCTCCAAGTACCCAGCATAATCCATGAGATGTGAATGAATGAGTCGATGTCGAACATTTCATGGAATCCTTCGATCGCAAGTCAATGATGCAAGCTGACGTCGAAGGTGAGAAACCTGCCATTGATGCATGCAGGCTCCAAGGTACTGACGATTTCTAAGTCAACTCTCTAGATAATGTACTGATGTCGATAGAAAGCGACCCGTCGCAGGCAAGCCCACAACACGAAATCATAGTTTAAGTTGAAGAAATGTTGCTGCAAGGACTGACTCAATGATGACACAGTGGATGATAGGTTATTTTGCGGTTGAATGTTTTGTTTACAGACCTCTTGAACACATAATGACACAACAGATGGTTTGGTAATGATGACTCAAAGTCGACTCCCATAACTCGGCTAAAGAATGTCAATGATTTGGTCAACTATGAGACAAGGGATTTCCCAACCCAGGCGAATGAATAAGTGTTGTGTTCAAGAGTGGTAGTAAGGTTTTTTTCTAAAGCAAAAGGATATCAAATAGGTTCATTCTTCTCATTTTTCCCCCACCATTTCTGGAAAGTACCTCTTTATTTTTTACAAGCTTGAGGAGGATAACATATGCTTGTTTGTAAGCTCATCCTTCGGATGGGTCCAACTTAGTTTTTGATGCAAACCCTAAGAAGGAGTGGTCTGTTCCTGTTTGTAATAGAACAGGTCCTTTACTATGAAATTTTAACAAGTCCAGTATAGGAGAAACTCGACGCTTTTCATATTTAGAGAGTCTGAAAAACTTAGAAGACTCCAGATTGAACTTTTTCATAAAGTTGTGGCTCCTAAGCCCGAAAAAGTATAAAATAATACCTAGGAGAACCACTTGATCTTGCGACCAAGGATATTTTCATAGTTAGTGCCTTTGACCTGAAAAGTAAAAAGCGATCAAGGACACGTCATTTTATTTCCAATAACGAATTTGAAACGACAAAAATCCGGCAATCTTTTCCTGTTTTTCAGTCAGAAAAGGGCTGTAAGAGGACCGTCTTTTAATTCTGTTTTAACGAGTGTAAAAGAAACGCTCGGCAATCTTTTCAGTTTTTAGGAGTCAGAAAAGGGCTTAAAAGATGACTCTGATGTTCGATTTGTGAAAA
>APFE030918035.1:0-12181 GCA_000404065.3 Pinus taeda
TGAGAAAAGAATTCAATAAAGATGAACCACTTCGTATAAAAAGTTAGACGAAACAGTTGTGAAAAACATATCGCATAATGAGCTATTCATATATTAAGCATAAATAAATAGCTATCACCGTACAAAAGTGCCAAATGATAACTCAGGCATTCACGCATTAATATATAAACAACTAAAACTAAATATCACTTTAACACATAAGCAGAAATGGTTAAGAGATAAAAGTACCATTTATAACTAGTCCTACTCATGAGCTTCAAGCGACAATGATTTATCTCTCCTTGATCTAACATCCACTAAGAGTACAAAAGTGCAACATCAGTAGCAAATATTAAATGCAAACATTAACAAATCCTGTTCCATTCATTCATCAAAACCTCCTCGGAGGGTGCAAAAGTGCATGTCTGAGGACAAGTTTTTGACAAATTTCTGGACCCTTCTCTAAATGCATGAGAAGGGTTTAAATACTACTAACTAAAACTAAAAATAACTTATTACAAAAATTCAGGATACAGTTTAAATGACTGTCATTTTTCTAAGCAAAAATAAAGTAAACTATTTCTAAAATTAAATCTAGCATCTCACTATTTCTGTATTTTCTCCTTAATATCGCAAGCATTCAACATTTGCCTGAGAAGAGTCCGTCGATCGACTTCAGCTTATAATTATGCTGTGAAACGAAATTAGCAAGATCTGGCGCCATCTTTTCGGCAGAATTGATGAAGTATTTGGGAAGCATCCATTGACTATATGACTTTACCATGTATGCCCAGTATTATTCCTAATTTAACTTGATTAACCCTGAAATTGCTTCTGCCTTTTCTTTAGCTTTCTGTTTCTAGCGTCGCCTCTTGCAATTTTTTGGGGTTTGCAGGTAAGTGAGCAATTGGAAGCTTTCCTTTTTGATAAATTTTCTCAGCGATGCGCAATTAGCGCTAGGAGCTAATCGCGCATCGAAAATTGCCTCTGTTTCTTGATTCGGCCTTCCTTGACGTGTTTTTCGCCTTTTGTGCCTTTTGGGAGATATAAAGCTCAAACTTTGTGAAGATAATGATTCCGTAAGCTCTGGACCTAAGTCTTAAACTGTTCATCTCTGTCATCAACATTGTCCGTGTATGTGAGAATTTGGGGCCTTGCTGCTATCCAGTGCAGGAATGAATGAGCTGACTCTATAACTGATGTTTCAGATGACCTTGATGGGCCTGTAGTAGCCGCAAATCCCATTACCTTAGGATTCTCTTCCCCAAGCAGAATAGGTGCACCTTCCCAGATGGAAATTGGACTCCTCCCTTTCTTCCTCATAGTATCCTGCATACTGTCTTGTATAACATTTTGTTCTTCGTTCCTGCAGTTTACAAATGAGGTGAAAGTAATGATAAAAATAATGACAGGAAAGCTTTAAATGCCAAAGATATGCAAAAACACGTCACCTTACGTGAATTGGCTCTTCGATAAATACAAAACCATATTTTATTAACAACTGGCATATAACTCATTAATTAACATTAAAGCGCGTGACCAGTTCTTGGTTTATTGAAAAATATTTTTCTTGAATATTGAGCCAGGAGAATCTGCGATGGAATGATTCTGCGATTTGCATTGCAGTATCGCAATATCATTTGAGCTTAATTGCAAGATCACAGGATTGCAATATTGCAAGATTGCTGCATCGCAAGATCGCAATATCGCACGATCACATTATCACAATATCATTAGAGCTTGATCGCAGCTTCACAATATCGCTAGATCGCAAGATCGCAATATTGCAGATTTCAAGATCGCTATGTGTATTTTATGCGATTTTGCGATATGTGATATGCGATATCGCATATCGGTGATTTTAAGGTTTTTCAACGTGAGTGCTCATTGATGCATGCGATGCGATGGAGTTTCGCGTCGCAATCTCGCATTTTTTTAAAATTTTAGCTCATAAGAAGGCATCCTATCGTTCTTTGCGCGATGCGATATTTCTTAAGGAGTGACTTTACTTTCTTCATCATGAAACTTGAGCTTTTTAGATTTTTCAAAGGTATTTTCCTAAGTTCATGATGGTAAACTTTATCCAAAAAGAAATATAAGCACTAATTGATTTTTTAAATTTTTTGACTAAGGGTCCCCACTTATTTAGTATTAACAATAACACTATATAAGGAGGGGGGTTATTGGTGGCCACAATAGGTAGCTTGATGCAAGCGACGGGAGGTAGGGGCACGGAAGAAGAGGGTGGCGACTAAGGAAGGAAAAGGCAGATTGCAATCTTTCATAATGATTTTAGGGGATGAAGAGGTCAAGGGAGGGTCGGGAGACTCCATGGAGGAGAGTGATTCAAAGTGGTTACTAGTGGAAGGTTTCTGGACTGTTAGGGAGGGATTTTAGGGCCATTTCGCTTACCTCCATCTTTTATGAAGCCATTATCATCAAGAGAAGAGATAAGGCCAGGGTTAGCAATTACAACTAAAAGAGGGAAGTTATAGTAAAGATGGCCATATTTGTGGCCCCTTTGAAAATGAATGGGGATATGCTCGTAATCCCAGGTTTGCTTCCAAAGTTCATCCTAGTAATAAATATATATGGATTATGGGAGTGGCTTAGAGCTATTCATGTAAATATATATATAGGCATAAGAAATATACCTAGCTTGTTTTGTTTCTTTTGAAGCTTTGGCAAAATGGCTAAGGGCGTTGCCAATACTAGCTAGAATATCGCAATCTTATAATTCCTACGACAATGAATACATCCTAATCCAGACTAGAGTTGCTATGAAATCTTCCTTATCAAGTATAAATATTTACATCTAAAAGCAAAGATATAACTGGTGTAACCCAACCCAATGGCCCACGCTTTTACACGTCCGAATGTGAAGACGTGTCAACAAAATATCTCCCGTTCCCTTGCGTGGAGATCGTCTGCGGGATTTTTACTGTGGTTGGTAGCTGTGAGTTTAATTTTGGCAATTAATGACCCGTCCTCTCGCCTCGATCCTACCTCCGCTTGTTCTTCATGCCAAAACCACCGATCCTTATGGGTTATTCGGGATTGTTCTTTCGCGTTGAGAGTATTCGTGAGGGTTTCTTGGGTTCTCTCTGTGGAACACTGTCTTGTTTGCAATGGTGAGTGTTGGTTACCTTCTGTTGATGATGGTGCGCGAACTCTCCTCCACTCGGTTTGCCTGTGAACTTAAGGGAAATGCTGCTCGAATGCTATTGTTGCTCGGCTCTGAAATGTGGGTTCGAACCTGGTAAGTCTTGTTGGTTATTCTCCTTATGCATGCGCGTATTCTGTAAACAATTTCCAGTGTTTTGTGCTCACTGTAGTTTGCTTGTGGTCTACGAATATGCATTCATGGTTCGGTCAGGGTTTATGGTAGACTTTTCTCTCATTTTATTGTGATTCTGGATATGTGTTGCGGTTTAATTTTTCTTTCCGAGCTCCTGTTGTTTCTTGACCCGAATCTGGGTTCAATCCTCACGCCTTCTGTTACTCTGGGTTTTCATTCTGCAGCATTGGTGTTTGTCCTGAGCACAGGACCACATTGGCGGTTGTTCATCGACTGGAACAGGTATTAACTCTCGTCCCTGCTTCAATTCTGTTTTGCTTCTTTTACTGTGACTTACCCTCCTGGCTCCTTCGGTCTCTAGTTATACAACTTGTCCGGGACGTCGTTGTGGCTAACTTCGACTCAGCTTACTCAGGTATTTTGGTGTTTTTTTGTTCTCCGCATGCAATGGTGTATTTCCTTGAAGGGTTTTCCCCTTTTACACTTGTAACTCGGTTGGTGTTGCTGGTTACAGGTCGTTGGTGTCGACTTGGGTACGCGGGTTCTCCAGTCTCTGTTAACACAGTAAATTGGTAGGCCTGATTCCTCAAATTTTTCGATTTGTCTTTTCGAACGGTCGGTGACCACGATCACTGTAGGATTAGCTGTGGGTCTTGGTCGTTGTATGTAATTTGTTCTGGCTGTGGTTTTCTCTGTCGATACTGTGTAAGGGTTGATAAGTGGGAAGGTCGTTGTTGTTATGGTTGAACCCTCGTCCAGGGTTTTGTTTTGTGACGCCGCTTCAGTCATACACTTAATATTATGTTGTTTGTGGAAATGGAATCCTTCGTATGCGCATGCATTGTATTTGACAATGTTAAATAGTAATACTTAATGATGACCTTCAATTTTCAATGGAATTTATAAATATTACACAACAATGTTACCTCTGTTCTGTGGTCGTTTTTCTGGGTACGAATGTTTGCCCGTAATTGTCTCCTGTGTACAGTTACTCGTCTCGGACTTCGGGTAATTATGCCTCTTGGTCTTTGTTTGACTGTGTGCGGAAAATGCGTCCAATGCTTGGAGATAATTTGTATGTTCGCATTCAGGATATAGGACAGTATATTATACAGACATTCTCAATATGGTACTTTATCAAACTGTAATGAAAAATTGATATTAGGATGAACAGTAGAAATGTATACAGATGGACAATAGTTTTGAATGCTATCTGCTTATAGCTTGTTCGTTTTTATTTCTCTTCTTCTGCAATTACTGAACCCCTTTTCTTTGTTACATTTTGGTTTTTATATCCTTCCATTTCAGTTGATTTTGCAGTTAATCAAACTGTCATAGAATTTAGTTACAAAAAGATCTTGTTATCGTTAATAACCATATTTGCCTGACATTACAAGATTTGTATGAATAGTTTGTCATTACTCTCCTAATTCAACGAACTATTCCCTAACTAATGTTCGAGCTACAGTAATTCTAATTATTTAATTAAGAATGCCTGAATTCACCAACTCTGTAAAAACAATTTAAAAGAAAACTATCTCATGAAAATGTAAAAATAAATAATCCAGTTGATCAATAACCTGCAAACTTGGTTGAGACTTTGCCCAGTTACGGCGAGCTGGATGCTCCTGCATCAGGCTCCCGGGGTAAAAAGAGATCATGACTCCGGTCCATGAGCTCCTCGACCGAAGTTCCTGTTTGCCCAATCTGCCTGGCGTCAAGCCATGAACTATCCTCAATCGGACGGTTCTTCCACTTGACCAGGTACTGTAAGTAATTTTTCCGCCGAGTACGTCTAGCTACCTGAGTTTCGAGGATGCCTTCAATCTCAGGAGGTTGAAAATAAGGCATCTGTCTCTTCGAAGTTTCTCCGTCTTCCTGGGTATTCCGTGTGGATTGTCCGGGTCCATATTTCTTTTCCTCCGTGGGGTCGTCTGTGTACGAGAACAGATCTTCTACATTAAAGATAGGTGAAATGCCTATTCCAGGTGGCAATTGTATCTCGGAGGCATTTGACGAAAATTTTCGTAAAACTTTACAAGGTCCTATCTTTTTGTACTTCAGTTTATTGTATGTACCCTTAGGGAAACGTTCCTTACGTAAGTGTGCAAGGACTTCGTCCCCCACTTCAAACTGAACTTCCCTCCTCTTTAGGTCTGCATGTTGTTTATATTTTAAACTGCTGTCCTGTAATTTTGCTTTCACCTGTTCGTGTAAGTCTCTCATTGCGTTAGAAAAATCCTCTCCGTCCGCACTCCGTCGTTCCTGTAAGCCAAGATCCCGAAGCTCATGCACTCTGCGAGGGTGCATGCCATATAGGATCTGAAAGGGACTGAGACCTGTGCTACGATTGGGTGAGTCATTGTAGGCGAACTCCGCTTGTGCTAGCACCCGATCCCACATCCGCGAATTCTCCCCGACTAAGCTGTGTAACAGGTTTCCCAAACTCCTGTTCACAACTTCTGTCTGCCCGTCGGTTTGCTGGTGATATGCAGAACTGTAGCTTAAGTGGGTGTTCATTTTTTTCCATAAGGTACGCCAAAAATGTCCCGTGAACTTCACGTCCCTGTCTGAAAGGATGGTTTTTGGTAATCCATGTAACCTGACAATCTCATTAAAAAACAAGTGGGCCACGTGAGTGGCGTCACTAGTTTTCCGGCAAGGTATAAAATGTGCCATTTTTGAGAAATGGTCCACCACTACCATTACTAAATCATATCCTCTCTGTGTTTTTGGTAGTCCTAAAACAAAATCTAGACTAACAGAATCCCATGGCCTGCTTGGAATAGGTAATGGTGTATATAGTCCTGTGTTCTGGCTGTGCCCCTTCGCCAATTGGCACACCTTACACTTAGTCACAAAACGTTGTACGTCTCATCGCATTCTTGGCCAAAAATAGAAATGACTAAGTTGCTCTAGGGTCTTATCTATACCGAAGTGTCCAGCCAAACCCCCGCTGTGTTTTTCGCGAATAATATTCTCTCTCATTGAACAGTTGGGTATACACAGTTGTCCTCCTTTAAACAACAACTTTTCCTGTATATTATAATCCAACCAAGGACTGTTACCCCTTATCAAAGGGTTCTGGCACGCCTCATAGGCTTCACTGAAATCTGCATCTGTTTGGTAAAGGTCTCGTAAATGTTCAAAACCCAACACCTATATAGCGCTCTCCTGCAAAAGTAGAGCCTTTCTACTTAATGCGTCGGCCACCTTGTTTGCTTGCCCACTAATGTGCTTCAGCACGAAGTTAAAACTCTGTAAATACTCCACCCATTTTGCATGTTTATGGTTGAGTTTGTACTGCTGCATTACATATTGTAATGCAGAATTATCTGAAAACAGCACGAATTCATTCCCCAGTAAATAATGCCTCCAGTGTCTTAAAGCCTGTACAACTGCATAAAATTCTTTGTCATATGAGGAGTACTTCTGCCTACTCTCATTCAACTTTTCGCTGAAAAATGCCACAGGTCTGTCCTCCTGACTGAGTACAGCCCCGATCGCTGTCCCGCTAGCGTCACAACGTACTTGAAACAATTTCTGAAAATCTGGTAGCCTGAGGATCGACCTTTCAGTAATCTTTGTTTTCAACAACTGAAAACTTTTCTCTGCTGCTTCCGTCCACCAAAAAGGTTGGCTGGCCTTTTTGATGGTCTCCAACATAGGTGCATAAATCCCGCTGAAGTTCTTAATAAACTTCCTATAGAAACTTGCCAATCCATGGAAACTACGTACCTCAAATAAATTTTTCGGAGACGGCCAATTTACTGTTACTGCTACCTTCTCCGGATCCATCTTCAGTTCGTTTTCTGCTATCACAAATCCCAAATAATTAATTCCCTCTGCAGAAAAGTACATTTCTTCAAGTTTATCAGTAGTTTGTTCTGCTGTAGCTTCTCCAACACTTTGCGCACATGTCGAAAGTGTTCTTCTTTCGTCCTGCTGAAAATAAGGATGTCATCTAAATAAACTATCACAAATTTCCCAATATATTCTTTTAACATCTCATTCATTAGCCTCATGAATGTGCTGGGCGCATTACTCAACCCGAATGGCATGACCAGCCACTCATACAGTCCCTCATTTGTTTTAAAAGCCGTTTTCCACTCGTCCCCCTCCCGTATCCGAATCTAATGATACCCGCTTTTCAAATCTATTTTGGAGAAGTAAGCTGCCCCACTTAAACAGTCCATCATATCATCCATACGCGGTAACGAAAATCTGTACTGAATGGTGATTTTATTGATGGCCCTTGAGTCGGTGCACATCCGCCATTCTCCTCCCTTCTTGGGGGCGAGGACTGTTGGCACAACACATGGGCTCAAGCTTTCCCTTATTAAACCTTTGTCCAACAGTTCTTGCACCTGTTTCCTGATTTCCTCATTATCCTTGGGGCTCATTCGATAGGCTGCTTTATTTGGTAAGCTGGCTTCGGGTATAAAATCAATGTGGTGACTAATACTCCGCTTGGGGGGCAACTTGTCTAGCAAGTCATCCACTACTATATCTGTAAATTCTTCCAACATTTGCTGTATTTCTATGGGCAAATCTGCTATTTCTGTGTGTAAGAGAACTGTCCTTGTTTTCTTGACTACAGCATAACCTATTTCGCTGCCCTCTACCTGTTTTAAAAACTGCTTTCCACTCACTAGCAATGCTTTGGATTCACTTGTTTCAGCTGCTCCCTTCTCTTCTTTGATAGGCACAAGGGTATGCCTGACCCCATCTTTCTCGAATTTATAACAATTCATCACTCCATCGTGTGTTACCTTCCTATCATATTGCCAAGGCCTGCCCAACAATATGTGACATACGTCCATCAGCATGATGTCACAGATAATTTTATCCTTATACCTGCCTATCTGAAACTCAACCTCGCTTTGCTCGTTCACCAGCAATTGGTGCCCCTTTTGTAACCATGAAACTCTATATGGACTGGGATGCTTTAAACGCTTCAACCCCAGTTTTTCCACCATTTCTGTGGATACCAAATTGTCAGTACTCCCACTGTCAATTATCATCTTACAACACTTACCCCGTGATTTACAAATCGTCCTGAACAGAGCTTTCCGTTGCGTCTATTCGGTACTCTCATCGACTGGTTTCAATAGTACCTTATGCAGCACCAAAGCTTCTCCTGTCTCTGGGGCATTCTCTGCCTCTTGAGCGAGTGCTGCTGTTTCCTCCGGTTGCGCCACATACGCACCCCGCTGTCCAGCTGAATCTGCTTCTGGACACTCAAACGAGCGATGCCCCCACTTGTGGCATCTATAGCATTGATAACCAGTCCCTCTTCCTCAGCCATTTCCTTTGCCGCGTTGGGACGATCTGCCACCTCTCATACTGTCTCCTTTTTCTGTTGTTCTCGAAGTTTTCGAACTGTTGGCTTCCTCGCTGTTGCTAGCAGTCCGGCCCCTACCATAGGACTGGCCTTTCCCTCTGCCAGATCCTCGTCCTCTCCAGGCATTCTATCTTCGGGTAATTTTCTCCTCCGCTTTTACTGCGCTCTGGTATGCCTCCTCAGTATTATTTGGAGACAAAATACTTATTTCATCCAGAATTTCCATTCTCAGTCCATTAACATACCTGGCTGTCCTTTCTGCAGTATCTTCTGTATATCCGGCTCGCAAATTCACTCGGTAGAACTCCTCTATGTATTCCTTTACAGTCAATCCTCTCTACCTTAAGTTCTGTACCTGTCTATGTAACGCAATTTGATAGTCCCTTGGCAGAAATCTGCCCTTCAACTTGGCCACCATTCTTGACCAAGTTTTAATCGACGCTTTTTTCAACCTCTTCCTCTCATTCTGGACACTATCCCACCACAGAGTTGCATGTCCTTTCAGCTTCGTCGCTGCAAATTTGACTCTACGGTCTTCACTAACTTCCTCGCACTCAAAATACTTGTCCATCTCACTAATCCAATCCAACACAACATCAATAGACAAACTGCCATTGTACGTCGGGAGTTCTGATTTAGGTCTACTATTTGATAGTAAAACAGACTTCAGCAATTTCACCTCTGCTGATTTACCTTCAGGTCCATCTGCTGCCACTTCTACTTCCTCTTCACTTACATCGCCCATTTCTGGATCTCTTCACCTACCTGCCTCTACTGCTTCCAAACGAGCAGTAAGAACTCTGAGTTCTTCTCGTAATGCTTCATCTACCATTCTACGAGCACCTTGGCCTCGTCCTCGTCGTCCTACGTCCATTTTTCTCAATCTACTCAACTATGCTCTGATACCACTCTGGTGTAACCCAGCCCAATGGCCCACGCTTTTACACGTCTGAATGTGAAGACGTGTCAACAAAATATCTCCCGTTCCCTTGCGTAGAGATCGTTTGCGGGATTTTTACTGTGGTTGGTAGCTGTGAGTTTAATTTTGGCAATTAATGACCTGTCCTCTCGCCTCGATCCTACCTCCGCTTGTTCTTCGTGCCAAAACCACCGATCCTTGTGGGTTATTCGGGATTGTTCTTTCGCGCTGAGAGTATTCGTGAGGGTTTCTTGGGTTCTCTCTGTGGAACGCTGTCTTGTTTGCAATGGTGAGTGTTGGTTACCTTCTGTTAATGATGGTGCGAGAACTCTCCTCCGCTCGGTTTGCCTGTGAACTTAAGGGAAATGCTAGTCGAATGCTATTGTTGCTCGGCTCTGAAATGTGGGTTCGAACCTAGTAAGTCTTGTTGGTTATTCTCCTTATGCATGCGCGTATTCTGTAAACAATTTCCAGTGTTTTGTGCTCACTGTAGTTTGCTTGTGGTCTACGAATATGCATTCATGGTTCGGTCAGGGTTTATGGTAGACTTTTCTCTCGTTTTATTGTGATTCTGGATATGTGTTGCGGTTTAATTTCGCTTTCCGAGCTCCTGTTGTTTCTTGACCCGAATCTGGGTTCAATCCTCACGCCTTCTGTTACTATGGGTTTTCATTCTACGGCATTGGTGTTTGTCCTGAGCACAGGACCACATTGGCGGTTGTTCATCGACTGGAACAGGTATTAACTCTCGTCCCTGCTTCAATTCTGTTTTGCTTCTTTTACTGTGACTTACCCTCCTGGCTCCTTCGGTCTCCAGTTATACAACTTGTCCGGGACGTCGCTGTGGCTAACTTTGACTCAGCTTACTCAAGTATTCTGGTGTTTTTTGGTTCTCTGCATGCAATGGTGTATTTCCTTGAAGGGTTTTCCCCTTTTACACTTGTAACTCGGTTGGTGTTGCTGGTTACAGGTTGTTGGTGTCGACCTGGGTACGCGGGTTCTCCAGTCTCTGTTAACACAGTAAATTGGTAGGCCTGATTCCTCAAATTTTTCGGTTTGTCTTTTCGAACGGCTGGTGACCACGATCGCTGTAGGATTATCTGTGGGTCTTGGTCTTTGTATGTAATTTGTTCTGGCTGTGGTTTTCTCTGTCGATACTGTGTAAGGGTTGATAAGTGGGAAGGTCGTTTTTGTTATGGTTGAACCCTCGTCCAGGGTTTTGTTTTGTGACGCCGCTTCAGTCATACACTTAATATTATGTTGTTTGTGGAAATGGAATCCTTCATATGCGCATGCATTGTATTTGACAATGTTAAATAGTAATACTTAATGATGACCTTCGATTTTCAATGGAATTTATAAATATTACACAACAATATTACCTTTGTTTTGTGGTCGTTTTTCTGGGTACGAATGTTTGCCTGTAATTGTCTCCTGTGTACAATTACTCGTCTCGGACTTCTGGTAATTATGCCTCTTGGTCTTTGTTTGATTGTGTGCGGAAAATGCATCCAATGCTTGGAGATAATTTGTATGTTCGCATTCAGGATATAGGACAGTATATTATACAGACATTCTCAATATGGTACTTTATCAAACTGTAATGAAAAATTGATATTAGGATGAACAGTAGAAATGTATACAGATGGACAATAGTTTTGAATGCTATCTGCTTATAGCTTGTTCGTTTTTATTTCTCTTCTTCTACAATTACTGAACCCCTTTTCTCTGTTACATTTTGGTTTTTATATCCTTCCATTTCAGTTGATTTTGCAGTTAATCAAACTGTCATAGAATTTAGTTACAAAAAGATCTTGTTATCGTTAATAACCATATTTGCCTGACATTACAAGATTTGTATGAACAGTTTGTCATTACTCTCCTAATTCAACGAACTATTCCCTAACTAATGTTCGAGCTACAGTAATTCTAATTATTTAATTAAGAATGCCTGAATTCACCAACTCTGTAAAAACAAGTTAAAAGAAAACTATCTCATGAAAATGTAAAAATAAATAATCCAGTTGATCAATAACCTGCAAACCTGGTTGAGACTTTGCCCAGTTACGGTGAGCTGGATGCTCCTGCATCAATAACCCAAATGAGAGGAAAAAGTGTGGGACATTTTCAAATGCTCAAGTTTTATATTCAATATTGGTGAATACTATAATGAAAAAACCTTTGCTCCAAATTATAATTTAATCTTCGCCATTGGAATTCGATTTTAACTGGATCCAATGGGAGATTACTTTCTCTGAAGGACAGATGCCAAGAAGTTTTTTGATTGGGGTGTGATCTCACATGTATTGGATATATTTTCTTTGATACGACTAGATTTAAATTTGAATTTAGAGTCTACTGCTACTTTACAAAGACAACTCCTGAACATTCATTTTTCTGACTCGGTATTGGGATGCACAAAATTTTGTTGTTCCCCATTAGGGTTTTGCCAAAAAACATTAAGGTTAGAAGCAAAAAGTTACCCAGAATGATTATATCCTATAGCAATCATGTTATAAAAAGAAGATTTGCTCTCTCCACTTACATTAGCCATAAGAAAAGTGGTTAGAGAGCCAACAAAAACACATTTATTAATGTTGAGTTGCATAACCAAATTTTACAAACCAATCTCATGTTATTT